>JAMWYP010000129.1:0-61545 GCA_025563575.1 Acacia pycnantha
TAAAGTGAAAACTAAAAACAAGCCTACTTCAAGATGTAGAACTTGTGATCTCATGTCAACCATGTAAAGAACTAAGCTTGAGATATGATATAACAAAGAAACGGGAAGTGAAAGAGACAAAGACGCCTTCAAGAATACACAAGATAGAGACAGGAACAAGAAATCATAACACTGATAAATGGCAATAATAACATATTCCGATCAAAATCAGCTAATATAGCTCAATCATAAATCAGATCTGAGAACAAAAGCGATTAGCAACACAAATCGTACAAGAAATCCAAAGAGAGATAACATTCAGATCCAGAGAGAAAATCAAACAATAACCGAAGAGAAAACCTAGATCCATCCGTTAAGAAACATCAATTAAATGACTAAATACAGATAATCCAAGAAAGGAGCAAGATGAAGAATGAAGAGCTTTACTTGGTGACTAGGAGCAGCGAGAACCTAGTAGATCTACAAAACAGAGCAGTCCAACTGAGTGTGTGACTGATAGAAGAATAAGGAGTCGAGGAACGACCGAATGTCTTCGAAGAAGAAAGAAGGTTAGGGTTATATTTTGAAGAAAGTAAGATCACCGTCCACGTGTTAAAATCTCAAGGGAGGGGAGAAAATACAAATTTACCATTATACCCCTATAACAGGCCGGCCTGACAGGCCTAACAGGCTCATGGGGAGGCCTAGGCCTGGCCTGTTTAGATAAACAGGCCTTAAAAAAGGCCTAGGCCTGGCCTGTTAGCCTGACAGGCCAGGCCTGTCCAGGCCGGAAACAGGCCAGGCCACAGGCCCCTGGCCTGTTTCCATCCCTAGTCACAGTTCTTATCCATCGAAATATGGGAAAAGAACTATTATATGCTTTCACACACACACACACATTTTCTTACATAAGTACAAATTGGTACATTAACTGGATGGGCCAAAAATAATGGCACAATAACTTCATATAAAGATTTATTTTATGCCTCTTAATTTTCTAAAGGTTCTTTATCTTTCCACTAATCATTAGTTTCAGTAACAGAAATTAAAATGCCAATTTTTTTAAAAGAAATTCAAATGAGATAATCTATAGTTTAGTTTTTTAAAATAATCATGATCGGCGCAAAAGTTCATCATATGAGGCTAAAAATGTTGAAGCAGTTAGAACACTAAAGAGAAATTTTGTAAAATTAGACCATATAATTTCATTTGATCATAAAATTCGTATGTTATACACTCGCATCTTGACACAATAAGTTTTTTCCTTTATTGGAAAAAAATGGATTCATAGCACCATAATATGGTCTCTTGATTAATAAAAATTTTAGCTGTCATAATAATGTGGCGAGAACAGCCAGTGCATAAGACAAAGAAGATAGATACTAGTTCTGGTCTTTAATATAAAAGTTAGTTGGCTATTGAATTTGGTAAAAAAGTATAAGATCTTAGACCGTCTTATCTTCTATGTTTTTTTTTTTGAAAAACTAAATTACTAAACTTATAAATAGTTTAATATTACCCCACATTTGTTCAAATTAAACAATTTACTTCATTTTCTCAATGTACCCGAATGAGGAATAGTTTTATGATCGAAGGGAATACTAATTAATTTTTATATAATATTATTTTGGTGCCACGAGGCGAACAGAGAATGCAAGCCCTAGCAAAGATGGTGGATTAATAGCATAGCTTTCAATATGCTTAAAGCTTAATCATCAGAAGTACTCAACTTTTCAGGTCATTTTAAAACTTAATACATGTAACTTTGCATGTAAATTCTCAGGGCTTGCTTGTACACTTGCCCTGATTTTTCAAAGCAAAGTCATATCTACTAACTAGTAACTAGTAACTAGCTAGCATGAACTAACAGCTACTACTGTCACATATCTTTGGGCTGTTACGGCCTTAACTCTTGTCCTTATGGTGGGTATTTAGATGCCAAAGTACAAATATACATAATTTGCTCCATTTACAAAAAAAGTCCATATTTGATACAACTTACAAAAGAAATCTAACTGCACATATAAATAAATATGTGCTTAATTAAATAACAAAATAACAAGCTTCCTCAAATCCATCCACCTTCAATCTTCACCAACCACTGCACCCTTGCCGTCAAAGGCATTTGGCCTCGCTGTACGTAATGGAAGAAAGGGGTAGTTGTACCTTACAGAGACTCTTCAATATTTTCTAAAGGGAACAAAACTCCAGTTTGCAATTAGTAAACTCGAGTTTTGGTCTTACAGAGAACCATCAAAATTTTTGAACTAAGCTAAACTCCAGTTTCCATTTGGAAACTCGAGTTTTTCCAAGACAGAGAGTTCTCTGAGTTTTCAAACTTAGTTGGAAACTTGAGTTTGTATTCGTAAACTCGAGTTTGTAACACAGAGAGCTATACTCCTTTCTGAGTTTATGAAAACTCCAGCTTTCATTTGACAAAATATTTATCAAAGTTTTTTCTTATGAGGAAACTCGAGTTTGTTTTTGGAAACTCGAGTTTTCACTAGAGAGAGCTTTCACGTTTTACTCACTTTGAGAAAACTCCAGTCTGTTTTTGAAAACTCCAGTTTTCACTTGGCTTGAATTTTCAAAGGTTTTCATACTTAACATAAAACTCGAGTTTTGTTTAATAAACTCGAGTTTGCGCCAAGCAGAGAGCTTTGCTCATTTCAGTGATTTGAAAACTCCAGTTTACTTTTAGAAACTCCAGTTTTGAGTTTTTGGACTTAAACATGTTTTCACTATAAAAGTCCAAAACTCGAGTTTGTCATTAATCAACTCGAGTTTTGCTTCATTGCTCAAAGTATGTTTTTAAACTCAAAATACGACTTTCTTCTATGGAAGAAAACTTGAGTTTGTATATGGAAACTCGAGTTTCTCCTTCGAGCATAGTGACAAACTCCAGTTTGGATAAACAAACTCGAGTTTGTGTCGCTGATTTTGAAAATCAAGTTGCTCGAATTTGCGAAATCTTCTCATTTGATCTTAATACTTCTTATCATCACTCATTACTATTCCTAACTATGTTTAATCAGTTTGTTAATGAGTTTCAGATGGTTTAGAGAATATTAAATGAAGATTTAGACAAAAGCAAAAAGTGATGTCAGCTCATTAAATGCAAAGTCCAGAAAACTTGCATTCTTTTGGACAATCATTCTACACACGTTGCAAAGGAATTAATGTTTCCTTTCCACGTCCAGTAGCTGCTTTTCAAACGGATTAAAAGTCAAGAAGTCAACCATAAAATTCTGTGCAGTTGGATTAACCAAAGAGTAGAGAGAGAAGACCAAACCTTCAGCTAATCCATTCTTAATGTTGGCAACGGCCACATTGAAGATTACAACGGTCATTTAATGCTCTCTCTGTATAAATAGAGTTGCATTCAATTCTTCTCAACAACCAATCTGTAGAAAATGAAATTCATTCAAGTTTCCAACTACTTTTTGAGTTTTCTTATGTAAAGTATATTTTCATACATTTGTACTTCAGTGTTTATCATTATCCACTCTTAGAGAGAGTTTCATTTATTGAAATCATTTATTGTAAGAATCTCAAGTCAAGGGGACTTGGAGATTGAGATATTGATTGCAACTTGTAAGGAGGAGTAAGTTCTAGTGAGAGAATTACTCTTGAGTTACAGAGTGTAATCAATAGAGATAGTGAAAAATCCCAAAGAGTCTGGGGACTGGACGTAGGTCAAGAGGTTGGACCGAACCAGCATAAATTTCTTGTGTCTTGCTTCTCTTCTCTATCCTCTGTCTAGCTCTGTTTTTAGTGCTTGAAAACAGAGCAATTAGCAAAGAATTTTATAATCCCCAATTCACCCCCTCTTAGTGATTAAGCTCCACTTTCAAGTTTTTGCTAAGAAATATAACTCATATGGTACTCTAAATCGGTATAAGGGTAGACTTGTTGCTCAAGGTTATACACAAGTTGAAGGAATTGACTATAACGATACATTTTCTCATGTTGCTAAATTGACGACTGTCAGATTATTACTTGGTCATGCAGCTGCCCATAATTGGCATTTGAAGCAACTTGATGTCAATAATGCATTTTTGCATGGAGATCTTGATGATGAAGTTTATATGTTGCCTCCTCCCGGTTTACTGTTGTCTTCTCCTCACCAGGTTTGCAAATTACAGCGGTCGCTTTATGGTCTTAAGCAGGCCAGCCACCAGTGGTTTACAAAATTGTCTAAAGCCCTTTTTACTTGTAGTTATCAGCAACCCCAGGCTGACCATTCTCTGTTTATAAAGAGTTCTTCAACTTCTTTTACTGCTTTATTGGTTTCTGTGGATGATATCATTCTTAGTGGGACTGATTTAGCTGAAATTGATCATATTAAAACTTATCTTGATGATTGTTTTAAGATCAAAGACCTTGGTGATGCTAAATATTTTCTTGGCTTTAAGATTGCTAGGAGTTCTACTGGAACTTCTCTATGTCAGCGAAAGTTTACTTTAGATTTGTTGTCTGATACTAGTTTTTGGATTGTAAATCTGCCAAAACTCCTATGTCTCGAAATCTGAAGCTCTCTATTGATACTGCTCCTCTGACCCAAGCGCTGTCTGTGTCTTTGGAAGTTCTTGGTGGCAATCTTTTGATTTTGACGGCTTCAACCTCTTCTACATGCCGAGGCTTACTATTACTCTGTTTTTCAGTTATATCGTCATATATAGTTTACTGATGCAGGCTTTTAGGATTTACTCTTTCGTAGTTACAGTCTTTTGGGCTGCATTGTTTAATTTTCTCGATTATCCAATGTAAGGCGTCTCATCTTATATTGTAATCGTTTTATCTTTTACTTAATGAAAGTTGTCTACTTATAAAAAAAAACAGTTAGAGGTCTGATAAGATATTTTGTAAAATTAATAGACCATTATAATTTCATTTGATGATAAAATTCGTACGTTCTACAACATATTAATGTTCGCATCTGGATACAATAATTTTTGTATTGGGGAAAAAATGGATTCATAGAATTATACTAGTACGGTCTCTTGATTAATGTAATTATAGCTGTCATATGTGGCAAGAACGGCTGGCGCATAAGATAATGAAAATAAATACTGCCTCCAGTCTCCAGTATAAGAGCTAGTTCATAGAGTAAAATACTCTAACTATCCTTTTATTTTGCCTTAATTAAACATACATCCTCTTTATTTTAAAAATATACACTTAGATCCAACCCATTAACTGCTTAAGAATATTCAATAAATATGGTGAAAAATTAAAGTTATAAATTTTCTAATATCAGAATTAACGAATTTTTAACATATTGGAAAATTAAAAAATCTATTAGAATTAAGAAGTGGTGGTATAATTTTTTTTTTGGGCCCATATATATGTGTGTGGGCACGTGTGTTTAAATAGTTCTAATATTAAAGAGAGGCATTTTAGTTTTTGAAAAAAGTTCAAATGGAAAATTTAATGGTTAATTAACGTTTTGAGTGGATGGAAATAGAACATCAAAATATAAGGAAGGTTTTTGTAACTGACATTTTAATTTTAAGGGAAGTCTATATGGGTTTTCAAAATAGAAGGGAGGTTTGTGTAATTAATGCAAAACAAATGGTGGTTAAATTATTTTACTCTAAAAAATATAACATCTTAGTCCATCTTATCCCCTACATTATATTTATTATTTTTCTCTCCAACTAATTTACTCAACTTGTACACTTGTATATAGTTAAATGTTACACAAAAATATTTTAGGGAGCTTATGACATATTTGTTTAAATTAAACAATTTATTTCATTTTCTTAATATACTCAAATGTATTGATCTAGTGATTATATAATAGGAGGGACGTTGAGAGTCCCTCTTCCCGCCATCAGGCAGGCTCTCCCCTACTATGAATATCGTAAAAACTAAAACATAGATACAAAATAAAATATTCTCAAAAAATAAAGAGAGATATCAGGATATAGTTACAAATTACAAGAAATTTTAAAATATTCCCGCACACCTCCTCTTGCCATGAATATTGTAACAACTAAAATAATGATAAAACAATAAAACAATTTCAAAAATAGAGGGATATCAGAGAGATAATTACAATAGCAAAATATTTCAAATTATTAAAATATAAAATAAATATATCAAAAATAGAGAGATAATGAAAATGTAGTTTCAAAATATTTAGAAATCATATCAGGTTACACCTCTCTCAATCCCACTACTAATGCTTTTAGAATTTAAAAATTATTTTTATTTTTCATAACATACTCTTTGAGCAGATTCCTCTCACGCTACTCTTCACCTCCAACATTCTTCGCCTCAATGCCATTAGCCTTCTTGTAACATCCCAATTCCAGAGCCAATTTTTTTTTTTTTTTAAAAAAATCAGAGTAGAGTATTGGAGCGTAAGAGTAACTGATTCCCATTCAAACGATAACCAGAGTGTAACATAGTATTGATACAGCATTCTATTGTTCTCATAGATAAATACGGAAAACGATAAAGCGACATCTCCGTCTAAGAGCTCACTCGTGCTACATGCCCTCCAACCATGAGCCTACTCGTGCAGCTTGCCTCGATCTCCGATCCGTGGTCCTCCTGACCCTGAAGCTATAGCTGAGATCCGATTTAACGCATTGGATCTCAGGTAACGGTTAACCTTATGCTCAAATAAAACAGTATAGGTATGACAGATATTCATGACATAACAGCTATGATCAATATAATGAAAGTACATAAGCGTAAAGCAGTATGTAAGCCCCATAAAGTGCCTGCACTATTCACCAGTGCCACGATGTACGGTCGTGTCATCAGCGCTAGGAAAACTCTAACGGTATTAATATCTCTATAACCCGTGTGAAACTGTATGTATAATCGGTAACCCTGAATGTAGTCTCTAACCGTGAATGTATCTCGGTGACTCCTAACAGAATCTCTATCCGTGAATGTACTATCACATATATGTATATGAGCAGCACTAGATTAGTGTTACAGTACGCGAACGTACCTTCGTTGACGGCGTTAGGTACTTCTGGCGGAAAAACGTACCTTTCTATGGAAAAGCGTGAAATAGCTCGTCGGGCAGCGGCAGCAGATCAGAGTTTCTGATATCCTATAAGAGTAATATTACTTTCATTAGTGATTTGGCATTATAACTGGCATTTTAGGTAAAAATTACCATTTTGCCCCTATACCACTAATTGGCGGAATTTCGCTAGCACTTCGTTACTTTGGCTCCGATTTTCCAAAATGTTGCCAGAACTTCGACCCAATGATAATTTTCGAAATTCTAGACTAAAATAGCCTTATCATATGATATCTAATCATACTTGAAAAATAAAGGCTACTCTAGCATTACTACTCTAACTATTGAAAGAACTACGAAAGCTTAAAGCTCGGCACCGAAAAACTTACCCAGAGCTTCGCTGCAAAATTCCCCAGAGCTTCTCTCTCTAAAATCCTCTCTCAATTTTCGGTTTTGAGCTCTCAAAGTGGTGTGAATTGTGAAGGAGGAAGCAAGGCTATTTATAGAAAAAATGAAGGACATATTGGTCATTTTTCACTTTGATCTAAACCCTTGGATTTTACTTGGATTAAATGGAAAAATCACAACCCTTGGAGCTCTTGGTCGACATGTATGGGCTGAATGGCAGCAATTGATTGGTTCCAAATGATGACTCATAGTCACTTTGTAATACCCCAAAAATACGTATCATAATTTGGTAAAGATAAACCTATAGAAAGTAGGTGAATATGGGATATCAAATATTAGGTTATAATTATTTTATTTTCTAAAGGAAAATCTCTTGGAAATTAGAGAATCTAAGGGTCAAAGTGCCAAATGACCAAAATGCCCCTAAGGGACATAAATGATTTAGGAAAATTGTGAAAGCTATAAAAGAAGCAAGTAAAAATCTATTTGAAATAGGGAAGGATATTGTCCCTAATTTAGGTAATTTAATAAGTTACAAACTTGGAGAAATTGTAGAAGAATACTCAAAAGTAAGGAAATGACCGTAATACCCCTGTAAGTGCTAAGTAATGCAGAGGACATGAAAATGAAAATGTCAGAGCTAGAATTGTGAGACAAGGGGGTATTCTAATTAAGAAAATTATCAACTTGTGATAATTAAGTAATTAAGTAATATTGGGCTAATTACTTAAGCATAAGCAAAGGAAATTCAGAGATAATTATGTAAAGCTCAAAAATTAGTAGAAAATGGTTGAAAATTAGTAAAAGTATATTTACTAATTAATTAGAAATTTTTGAGAAAAATAGTTGAGTTTAGGTATTTTTAAGCCTAAATGAAAGAATGGACCAATAGGAAAATTTTGTAAAAAATTATGTAAAATTAATTAAATAATTAATTAAATAATTAATCAAATAAAATAATAATAATAAATAAAAAACGAAAAAAAAGGTGGCAGAAAAAAAAAAGAAAAAAATATATATATGTATAAAAGAATTGTTGCAAGTTGCAATTATAATATAATATAATTAATTAAAGTAAAAAAATGTGAATAGTAATTTAGAAATTAGGAAACGGATCCTATCTAGAAATCTAGGAATGGGATCTCCAAAGTCAAGGAAAAATAGTGATCAGTGAGTTATTATCTTCCGTTAGACTCTTGCGGAAGTTAATTCTGAAGCCGTTTGTGCTTTTTCCTAATAAGACGAAATAGGGAAAAATGCATATAGGCATATTTTTGGATATAAAGAAAATAAATTCTAACTCAATATCTAGGAATGAGTTTGAATTTATTTTGACATATTTGGAATCAGTGAATTTTTCTGGAGAAGATGATGTTTCCAGAAATGTGTTCTGAAACCGGACCCGTACGGACACGTTTTTCGAGGAACTTCAGACTGACAGTTGGAACCCTATATGGAATCGAAATTTAGGTTAACTTGGACATTTCTAATAAGTGAGAAAATGTCTTCAAAGTTGTAAATCCAGAATTTTGAGATTTCTCCGAAATTACGCGAATCGGGTACCGATCGGGGAAATTGGTCTGGAAAGGGGCTGGGATGGACACATGTCATCATCCAATTGGCTCACCTTTGGCTTGGAGAAGGGGCAGCACGTTTTGGTGTGTTGTGTGGCCAAGAATCACTCTTCTATATATTAAAGGGAAAATTACAACTTTGGACCCAAAATTTGAGAAGGGAAAATTACACTTTAGGACCCAAAATTTGCCTATATAAAGGCAAGAGTTCTCTTCATATTTCACACCATTTTCCCTTGTTTGGCTGAGCCTAGAGGGAGAAAGAAGAGAGAGAAGCTCTGGAGATTTTTGCAATAAGCCCCTGGGAAATTGTTCTAAGTCTTCAACGGGTAAGTCTTTCGGGCTTTAGTCTTTAAGTTCGAGTTCTTAGTTTTAGTTCGGTAGTTAGTAGAATTGTTAGTTAGATTTAGGAAGTAGGTGACTAGATTCCTATTCTTGTTTGAAGCCTTGTTTGCGTTGAAAAATATGCAGAGGTATAAACATAGTAGGGATCGGTCGCCGAAAAGTTGAAGCTTTAGCTTTTCAAAAGTAGGGGTTATAATGTTAGAATAGCCTTTAAATTTTAAGTATGATTTGGGTATCATATGGGAGGGCTATTTTAGTCATTATTTTCGAGAATCATAATTGCGTCGAAGTTCTGGCGAAATTTCGGGAAGAAAATTTGCTAGAGTAACGAAGTGCTGGCGAAATTCCGCCAATTAGGGGTATAGGGGCAAAATGGTAATTTTTACCTAAAATGCCAGTTATTGTGCCAAATCACTAATGGAAGTGATATTACTCTCATAGGACGTCAGAAATCCTAGTTTGCTGCCGTTACGCCGTCCGTTGAGCCGTTGGACGTTTCACCGTTTTCCGTAAACGTGTCATTTCGTCAAAAGTACCGAAGTACCATCAAACGAAGGTACGTTCGCGACGCATCGTAACACGACTCGATGCTTATAGTCTACTTATATATGATATGGATAGTTTCATAAGCCATGGGTGGAACTGTTCGGGCCATGCACAGTGACTAAGGTAATAAACTTAGATAATCACTTACGCTTTACGGGTTATATTAAGTATAATACCGTCATGTTTTCCTAGCGCTACGGACACGACAAGACATCGTGGCACACAATTAAAGTGCAGACAGATAACTTTGCTTGTAGGGCAGTTGTTATTTAATGATCATATATATCATTGTTGTAATTCATTTTAGAAATATCTGTTGATCATATACTGTTATATAAGCATGAGGTTAACCGTTACCTGAGATCCGATGAACGTTGGATCTCGCTCTTACTATAGCATCATAACAAGGTCCGAGAGAGAGACCATGGACGGAGGGTAAGAGTAAGCGAAGCGTACATCACACATGAAGATGAAGACCACGTGAAGACCGAGTAATGATCGGCCGATGAGATATAAAGTCATAATCAGATAATGTATTAATCTTTATGAACAGGCAGATACGCCACCATTATTGTTATAATCAATTACTCAATGTTTTTATTCCGCCGATGCTCTACTCTGATGTTTTTAAAAAAAAAATTTTGGCTCTGAAATTAGGATGTTACACTTTTGGTATCAGAGCAAACCTTTCTGGCAAGTGTTTAACTATGTTACCGCGAACAGTATGGTGCCTAAGGCAAGGCTAGTCTACGTGGGTATGCCATTGAGTCGCCGTATAAGTCGGTGAGGCCCCCATGGTAGACACTTACCTGGCCATTCTGTTCGGATAACGGAGTTAGGTTCTCAAGCCTTTTAAACTCAGAGTATATTTCTGAAAATGAGTACTGATATAACTCTAGCGTTATGTTCTAGAGATGGACAGAAATGAGGTCCTTTGCATAAAATATTTAGGGCGAAGAAAGCGTACCGTGCATATATCCGTAAGATAAACCTAGAATCGGTATATATACCGCCTGGACGTATGTCGATATCAGATATCTCTGATACCACTGATACCATTGAAAACCCAGATATCTCGGATACCCCTGATATCATAGATAACCCTGATGACCCTGATATCAGTATCTGATAACTCTGATATCAGTCTCCGATACCTCTGATAATCCCTATATCAACATCTGATAGTCCCGATAACCCTGTTATCAATCTCAGATAGTTCAAAGCCCCGATATCGACTCCGATAACTCGATATCGATCTCTGATAGCTCTAATAGCTCTGATATCAGTTTCTGGTAGCTCTGATAACCCTGATATCAGCCTCTGATAACCCTGGTAATGTCACCTACCGACGACAATTTTGACTACCCAGGAGATCATAGATCTTGAAAATCAGTTCTGACACAAATTCTGATAACCTGCTCTGATAACTCTAATAGTCGTCAGTTTGTACTAAACGATAGTTCTATCCTAGCACAAAGCTTGTAGGTGGAGTTAAGCCACGCCGGACGAAACTCTAAGACCGACGAACAGAAATACATGCAGTATTCGACCAATGTTAAAGATGTCTATCGGAAGAACCATTACATAATTTCGTATCTTTCTGGAGATTGGACTAGATCCACTCCTCATCACTCTCCTCGAAACCGCTCCTGAGTGGAAAGCACAAACGAGCTCCTAGGAGAAGGACTATCTAAAGTTTTCATATACCATTCGTCGTCTCAAGTGGCGGGAAACCCACAATATCTAGAAAAAAATGGAAACGTGAATGACCTACAGAAGATAAATAAGGAATGGGGGAAACATAGTTGTGATGTTAGATCCCTGAGAAGTAATATAATAGCAGATATAACCAAGTAGGGTTTGTATGGACTAAAATAACAAGTAAGTTAGGAAGCACAGATGACTATAACATCTTAAGCATATCTTGAGTATAAATTCGTTATTGATACTTCAAATAACCTTGATAAATTCTGAAATTTCTTATCATTCCAATAACTTTATTCACTCGGAAAAGCCTGAAAATCCACATCTTTCGTGAGTAGGCAACAACTTCAACTATCCAGAGAACGGAGGTCTCACACATCAACTCTGAACCTGTACAAAACTTTGATTCTGTGTCCTACCTTGTATCAATGGCTAGAATGCCTTCTCAATCAGGAGAAACTATAGGATCAGATCATTCTTCCGATGATGACAACCGTGAATATTTCCTGCGGCTAAGCTATCAAGATGGTTCCGGATGCTATCGTTTAGTTAAAACTATTTCAGTAGATATTATGAATCGATTCAAGTGCTAAACCGATCAAATCCTTTTGATGCTTGTACGGATCCTTTTGGGATGCATACATATATTTTCCTTACGATGTAATAGTAGCTACACCATTGGGTGTAAGCTTTTAGCTTGTAAAGCGTGTTTTGAACCAAGTCGCGGGTATAATATAAATCGTACTACTACTTCATAGTGTCAACGACGTTCAAAATAGTGTTAAACTAACGGTGATGAAGAACGGTGACAAAAAGAATATATGATTCTCACAAGCAGAGATAGAACTGATGCGGAAACCGAATCTTTATTCAAGTAAATTTCGCGTAACGTGCCAATAAACAAGGCTCAGGAGTGGGAAATTAAATCATTAATGTTGAACAAAGACTGTGAGACAAGTTATCATAAATTGAGTGAGAAGTTGATTGCCGCACCAAGAAATTGGTTATCCCAAATCCAAATATTTTTTTTATGGTACCTGAATTGGGATATGTCTAGCTGCATGACATGACAGGTGTGATAACTTACCACTCTCAAGTCTCTTAAAGTCGAACCAATCCACACAATAGCATAGTGATAATCAGCATCATGTTTCTTAAGTAACTATAAAACACTAAAGTACGCGGTGTTATGGGTGCCACGGAATCAATATATATAAAGTACGCGGTGTAATAGACGCCACGGAAACACTATATATATCAATTTAAAGCATGATAAAACACTAAAGTACGCGGTGTTATGGGTGCCACGGAAGCAATATATATAAAGTACGCGGTGTTTTGACGCCACGGAAACACTGTATATATCAATTTTAAACATGATAAAAAAAAACATTATAAATCAAATCAAAGCAAATTTTCGATCACTAGGAGGAAAGACTCAAGTTTTTAACGTAGTATCAACTACTGTTAGATGAACGGGGCAACTGTTCGGAAGTAAATATTCACTTCCCAAGATCGACGATCTATTCCATTATCTAAATTCCTACATCCTGTCAAAGACGACTTACGCCCAGAATACTACCGGTTGTAAACCAAAACTAGCAATGTTTTGAAGATAGTCTTTAGGACTTGAATCACGCGCTTGAAAATTTCTTGTGACACTTTGTACGTTAACAAGTGCACCTATCATGCTCTTAGAGCGCTTAAATTAAGAATTTTCTCTCGAATACATAGGCAGGTTACGAGAGGCATTGATTGACGACGTCCTCATCTGTTCAGAATAAGAAGTGGAACGCCAAGAATGATGACGATTCGTAGTAGGTAAAGGATGTGACTCTTTACTAGACTAGCAAAATGTGAGTGTTGGCTGTCAGAAATAAATTTTCTGGGTCATGTTCCATGACGCAACGATGCTATTATCTATTCTAGACAAAGTAGGAGCAATTCTGGAATGAGAATGACCAGAGATAGTAAAACGTAAGGAGTAGTTTTGGGTCTAGCGGGATAGTACCGCAGATACAAGTGAATTTTCGCTAGATACAGTTACCATAAGGCTACGATGTAGAAAATAAGTAGCAATCGGATGGAGAAAACTATCGAGTGGGTACTCTCTAATGATATTTTTACCAGTATCTCATATGACGATTTAAAGATCGAAGTTGTTAGAGTATGATGAGAGCGCAATCCTGTTAAAGGAAATTCCCCGCGAAGCTATAAATGCGCCTGATAAAACCGAACTTCCAAATTCTCTTACAATCGAGATGACACAGATTGACGCCTTGTACAGGAAGAAGTGTAAATCACTTATATTGCTCAATAGAATTGTCGGAGCAGAGATTTTCGTAGTTAGGATATGATTGATCACGTCTCTTGATAGTTTGTACAAGTCACAAAGATCGTGAGAATCTTTTGGTGATTGAGATGATCGTATATCCCCGCATGTTGGTGTCAAAAGAACACCTCAAAGACGAACAAGTAGTTCGCATCACATGAGATCATTCAAGTATATGTTGACAACAAACAAGTCGCTATTAGATAGCCCTATCCCCGAACTCGTTTAGACTTCCATACGATGTGACAAAATCGTTGCAGTCGGATTTGAGATAGAGTAGAGATCCGAGGTTAACAGTCCAAGGTTTAAGATAGTACAGAGTATAGAGGATACAGTACAAATTTCGAGGACGAAATTTTGTTTAAAGGGGGGAGAAATGTAATACCCCAAAAATACGTATCATAATTTGGTAAAGATAAACCTATAGAAAGTAGGTGAATATGGGATATCAAATATTAGGTTATAATTATTTTATTTTCTAAAGGAAAATCTCTTGGAAATTAGAGAATCTAAGGGTCAAAGTGCCAATGACCAAAATGCCCCTAAGGGACATAAATGATTTAGGAAAATTGTGAAAGCTATAAAAGAAGCAAGTAAAAATCTATTTGAAATAGGGAAGGATATTGTCCCTAATTTAGGTAATTTAATAAGTTACAAACTTGGAGAAATTGTAGAAGAATACTCAAAAAGTAAGGAAATGACCGTAATACCCCTGTAAGTGCTAAGTAATGCAGAGGACATGAAAATGAAAATGTCAGAGCTAGAATTGTGAGACAAGGGGGTATTCTAATTAAGAAAATTATCAACTTGTGATAATTAAGTAATTAAGTAATATTGGGCTAATTACTTAAGCATAAGCAAAGGAAATTCAGAGATAATTATGTAAAGCTCAAAAATTAGTAGAAAATGGTTGAAAATTAGTAAAAGTATATTTACTAATTAATTAGAAATTTTTGAGAAAAATAGTTGAGTTTAGGTATTTTTAAGCCTAAATGAAAGAATGGACCAATAGGAAAATTTTGTAAAAAATTATGTAAAATTAATTAAATAATTAATTAAATAATTAATCAAATAAAATAATAATAATAAATAAAAAACGAAAAAAAAAGGTGGCAGAAAAAAAAAAGAAAAAAAAATATATATGTATAAAAGAATTGTTGCAAGTTGCAATTATAATATAATATAATTAATTAAAGTAAAAAAATGTGAATAGTAATTTAGAAATTAGGAAACGGATCCAATCTAGAAATCTAGGAATGAGATCTCCAAAGTCAAGGAAAAATAGTGATCAGTGAGTTATTATCTTCCGTTAGACTCTTGCGGAAGTTAATTCTGAAGCCGTTTGTGCTTTTTCCTAATAAGACGAAATAGGGAAAAATGCATATAGGCATATTTTTGGATATAAAGAAAATAAATTCTAACTCAATATCTAGGAATGAGTTTGAATTTATTTTGACATATTTGGAATCAGTGAATTTTTCTGGAGAAGATGATGTTTCCAGAAATGTGTTCTGAAACCGGACCCGTACGGACACGTTTTTCGAGGAACTTCAGACTGACAGTTGGAACCCTATATGGAATCGAAATTTAGGTTAACTTGGACATTTCTAATAAGTGAGAACACCGATCGGGGAAATTGGTCTGGAAAGGGGCTGGGATGGACACATGTCATCATCCAATTGGCTCACCTTTGGCTTGGAGAAGGGGCAGCACGTTTTGGTGTGTTGTGTGGCCAAGAATCACTCTTCTATATATTAAAGGGAAAATTACAACTTTGGACCCAAAATTTGAGAAGGGAAAATTACACTTTAGGACCCAAAATTTGCCTATATAAAGGCAAGAGTTCTCTTCATATTTCACACCATTTTCCCTTGTTTGGCTGAGCCTAGAGGGAGAAAGAAGAGAGAGAAGCTCTGGAGATTTTTGCAGCGAAGCCCTGGGAAATTGTTCGGAAGTCTTCAACGGGTAAGTCTTTCGGGCTTTAGTCTTTAAGTTCGAGTTCTTAGTTTTAGTTCGGTAGTTAGTAGAATTGTTAGTTAGATTTAGGAAGTAGGTGACTAGATTCCTATTCTTGTTTGAAGCCTTGTTTGCGTTGAAAAATATGCGAGGTATAAACATAGTAGGGATCGGTGTAGAAAAGTTGAAGCTTTCGCAGTTTTTCAAAAGTAGGGGTTATAATGTTAGAATAGCCTTTAAATTTTAAGTATGATTTGGGTATCATATGGGAGGGCTATTTTAGTCATTATTTTCGAGAATCATAATTGCGTCGAAGTTCTGGCGAAATTTCGGGAAGAAAATTTGCTAGAGTAACGAAGTGCTGGCGAAATTCCGCCAATTAGGGGTATAGGGGCAAAATGGTAATTTTTACCTAAAATGCCAGTTATTGTGCCAAATCACTAATGGAAGTGATATTACTCTCATAGGACGTCAGAAATCCTAGTTTGCTGCCGTTACGCTGTCCGTTGAGCCGCTGTTGGACGTTTCACCGTTTTCCGTAAAACGTGTCATTTCCGTCAAAAGTACCGAAGTACCATCAAACGACGGTACGTTCGCGACGTATCGTAACACGACTCGATGCTTATAGTCTCGCTTATATATGATATGGATAGTTTCATAAGCCATGGGTGGAACTCGTTTCGGGCCATGCACAGTGACTAAGGTAATAAACTTAGATAATCACTTACAAACTTTACGGGTTATATTAAGTATAATACCGTCATGTTTTCCTAGCGCTACGGACACGACAAGACATCGTGGCACACAATTAAAGTGCATGCATAACTTTGCTTGTAGGGCGCTTGTTATTTAATGATCATATATATCATTGTTGTAATTCATTTTAGAAATATCTGTTGATCATATACTGTTATATAAGCATGAGGTTAACCGTTACCTGAGATCCGATGAACGTTGGATCTCAGCTCTTACTATAGCATCATAACAAGGTCTGGAGAGAGAGACCATGGACGGAGGGTAAGAGTAAGCAGAGCAGACATCACACATGAAGATGAAGACCACGTGAAGACCGAGTAATGATCGGCTGATGAGATATAAAGTCATAATCAGATAATGTATTAATCTTTATGAATAGGCAGATACGCCACCATTATTGTTATAATCAATTACTCAATGTTTTTATTCCGCCGATGCTCTACTCTGATGTTTTTTAAAAAAAAATTTTGGCTCTGAAATTGGGATGTTACACACTTTATGCCCGGTCTGATAGATTTCCCCGATCGGTACTCGATTCGCGTAATTTAGGAAAAATCTCAAAATTCTGGATTATACAATTCTAAGACAATTCATTCCTCATTAGAAATGTCTAGTCCAACTATCTTTTTAACTCTGTCTAGGCCCTCTCTGGCCTAACGGAAACTTTACGGAAAAACGTGTCGGTTTTGAAACGAAATTCCGGAATCATCAACCTCTGGACAAAAATTCACTGATTCCAAATATGTCCAGATAATTCCAAACTCATCTCCAGATGTTGAGTTAGAATTTATTTTCTTCAAATCCAAAATGTGATTATCTGCATTTTTCCCTATTTCGTCTTATTAGAAAAATGCTCTACCGGCTTCGGAATTAACTTCCGGAAAAGTCTAACTGATCACTAATATACCTTGACTTTAGAAATCCTATTCCTGGTTCTCTAGATAGAATCCGTTTCCTATAGATATTTTTACTATTCACTTTAAGTAATATTAAATAAGAGTTTATTATTTTTACAACTCTTATATATTATTAAATACATTTTCTTTTCTTTTTTTCTTTCTTTTTCCCTTTTACCAACAAAGATGTCGGCCAAGACACACTTTTTTTTTAAAATATTTTTATTTTATTTTTTAATTAATTATTTAATTATTATTTTAATTATTTTTACATAATTTTTCATAACTTTTTCCTATTGGTTCAAACTTGTTTTTAAGCTCAAAAATACTTAATCTCATTCATTTTTCTCAATAATCTCCAATTAATTAGTAAATATATTTTTACTAATTTTCGGCCATTAACCACTAATTTTAGGGTTTTACATAATTATCCTTGAATTTTCCTTTGTTTATGCTTAAGTAATTAGCCAATAATTACCTAATTACTTAATTATCACTAGTTGATAATTTTCTTAATTAGAATGTCTCATTTCCTCCTAACTTTTACACTGACATTTCTGTTTCCATTTCCTCTGCATTATTTTAGGATTTTACAAGGGTATTTTAGTCATTTCAATACTTTTTGAGTATTCTTATTTAATTTCTCCAATTTCATAATTTATTAAATTACCATAATTAGAGATAATATACTCTCATAATTCACTTAGTCATTTTACTGCCTTTTAGGATTTTCCATAATTTTTCTAAGTTCTTTATACATTCCAAGGGTATTTTGGTCATTTTGACCCCATAGTTCTTTTTCCTAATTTTCCCTTGGAAAATAAGCTAATTATTACTTAATATTTGATATCTCATATTCACCTATTTTTGATAGGTATGATTTTACTAAATTATAATACAGATTTGAGTAAATACCCTTTTTGGTCCCTGAAATAACACGCGCTACCCATTTTGGTCCCTGAGTAAAAAAAATGTCATTTTTAGTCCTTAAACAGTAAAAAAAGGTCCCTTTTAGTCCTTTTAGTCATTTTTTGTGGGCATTTTAATCCCTCACAAATTCCCAAAAAATCCTTTTTAGTCCCTAAAAAGGACCAAAATGACATTTTTTTACTTAGGGACCAAAATGGGTAGCGCGTGTTTTCCCAGGGACCCAAAAGGGTATTTACTCTACAGATTTTTAGGGTATTACATTTCTTCCCCCTTAAACAAAATTTCATCCTCGAAATTTGCACTCTACCATCTAAACTTTGTACTAACTAACTCCGTCCTACTCGAACTTTGGACTACACGCGTCGGATCTTCACTTCGTCTGTCAGCCGCCCTTCTTGGTGATCAGGAATTCGCCTTGGTTTATCCATAAAGATCTTATCATTTCGTACTCTGATATATAATGTTTTCCTCGTGGTTCCCACACACCGCGGTTAACACTACAAATACCAAAATGGATACCAAAAATGTCCCCACGGTTCCCACACACCATGGTAACATAAGATACCTCCTACATAATGACATGATCACGGTCGAATATAACTTAAGAAATATAGAAATTGTTATGGAAGTCTAGTCATATTCGGAAATAAGGCTGACTGGTTTGTTTCCAATGAATACTTGGATGATCTCCCGAAATGATCTCACGAAATGCGAACTATACATTCGCCCTTGAGGTGTTCTATTGACACCGGCTTTGAAGGATATATGATCATCACAATCACGAAAAGATTCTTACGATCCTTTGTGACTTGTACTAACTATGTAGAAATGTGATCAACCATATCTGATATGGAAAATTTCTGCTCCGACAATTCCGTTGAGCAACATGAGTGTAGAGCAGCATGTATAATTGGTGACTTTAAACAGAGTCTCCATCCGTTATGTATAATTGGTGACCCTAACAGAATCCCTATCCGAGTCGGTGACCCTAGACAGAGCCTCCATCCGAGTCGGTGACCCTAAACTACTTATTTTCTACATCGCTACTAGTTTTGGTTCACCACTGGTGGTGTTCCGGGCGTAAGACAATCTTGACAAGATGCAGGAATTAGATAATGGAGTAGATCATCGATCCTGGAAAGTGAGTATTTGTTTTCGAACAGTTTCCCTGTTCAACTTACAGTAGTTGATGCTACGATGAAAACTCGAGTCTTTCCTTCTATATGAATATTACTGGGAAGCAAGTTGCTATTTCAGCTTTGATATGAAATTTGGTACGGCGATCTGAATATTGAACTTATGCGAGGCATCAGTCAACAGAGAATCAATTTGTGACTGAGTTGTCTTTGAATAAAGATTTGGTTTCCGCACGGTTCTACTCTCGCTATGAGAATAATATATTCTCTTTGTCACCGCTCTTCATCACCGTTCATTTAACACTATTGAGAATGTTGTTGACACTATGAAGTGGTAGTGCGATTTATATTATACCCGCAACTTGGTTCAAAACAAGATTTACAAGCTAAAAGCTCACACCTAATGGTGTAGCTACTACATATGTATGCATCCCAAAAGGATCCGTACACGTATCAAAAGTATTTGATCGGTCTAACACCCGAATCGGTTTACAACTAACACGAGCTTTTACTAATCGATAGTATCTCGGACCACTCCTGAGGATTCGACAGCCTCCGTATTGGTTAGCGCAAAGATCCGTCCTGAGTTTTGTAGTCTTGTCTCAGCAGCCTTCTCAGGACAATTCCAGGTATGTGTCCCGGCTTCTGACATTTGTAGCAGATTCGCTTCCCATCACAGTTGACTCCTGGATGGTACTTCTTGCACTTTGGACATGATTGAGATTCCGCTAGTTTGGGATAGTTTTGTTGCTCAGTTTGGACTGGCCTCTTGTTTCCACCACTGGAGTTGTTTCAGGGCACCCTTCTCTTTTGTGGAAAGTTTCCACGGTTGGATCCACTACAACCGGCATTGTTACCTTCCTGGCCTCGGAATTTGCGCAGTTCCTTCAAGTTGCGCTCAGTCAATCTGCAGGATTCTACGGCTTGGGCCATTTTAGGAAATTGCTGAGATACTAGCCTCGCCCTTATGTCATACTTTAGCCCGATCACTAGTCGGTTCGCCTTCCAGCTCTCATTCACGTGGCTTTTTAGATATGATGAATAACGAGACAGGTTGGTGAAACGGGCGAAGTAATCGTCGAATGATTCTTCATTTCCTTCTTGGATCGCGAAATTCTTCCTCCTTAATCACCTGGATTGAGGGAGGGAAATATTGATCGTTCAAATGTTCTAAGCACATTTCCCAAGTAACAGGGCTTGGCAGGGTTGTGGAAACGCTCTTCCACCATCTATGGGCATCGCCTTCAAGCTTGAAGATTGCTAGCTGAGCCTTCCGATTTCTCGGGCACTCAATGACTTCAAAAATCTTCTCCAGACTTAGGAGCCAATCCTCAGCTAATTCACCCTTTCCCCGGAAACCGAGTGGCTTAAGCTTGCAGAATTGGTTAACCCACGTGGTTCTTTCCTTTTTCCTCGTCGTGGAGGTGATTGGGACCTTCGATTCCTCGCCGTGCTCCTCGCTTTGGTTGTCATCATACTCTTCTTCTTCATCGTCGTTGTCATTGTCACTTTCCTCGTTACGTTCTTCCTCGCGTTGTCGTGCCTCTAGCTGTCTTTGGGCTTCTTCATCCTGTTGATGTTGCCTTGCTAATAGGGCATCTATGAGAGCCCTCTGTTCTTGGAGAGTTCACCTTAGTTCTTGCACTTCATTTTCGTTTGGTTGATTCGGTATATTGTTTTGCTCGGGAATCGCTCCTATTTGAGGCTGTCTGCCTCTTCCTCTACCTCGGCCTCGGCCTCTGCCTTGGCCTTTTCCTCTTGGTGCTCCAGCACCTCTTAGTATCACCATTTTTATCTCTTTCCTTTAATTAAATAACGTATATATGTGTTAGAAAAATAACACAACACGTGGCATCAAAACATATATATTTTCCTATTAGATGTAATGTACATGCTAACGTATATTACATCATCCAGTTGGTTTATGACCAGTGGTTAAATCGTATATCCCCACGTTGTCGTCATCAGATGAATGATCTGAGCCAACAGGTTTCTCCGGCTCTAAAGGCATACTAGCCATTGACTCAGGGTAGCACACTGGGTCAGGATCATATTTCGGTTTGGGGTTATCAGAAATATCAAGATTTCGTCTTCGTCCCGTCGTCTCTAGAATTACGGATCTACGAGCGTTACGTCTCATTATTACGGAATAGAGGGTATACGAATTTTCTTTTCTGTCCATCACTACATATTACACCAGGGTTGTATCAGTACTCATTTTCAAAAAGTGCTCAAAGTCAAAAGGCTTAAGAACCTAACTCCATTATCCGAACAGAATGGCCAGGTAAGTGTCTACCATGGGGGCCTCACCGACTTATACGGTGACTGATTGGCACACCCACGTAGACTAGCCTTGCCTTCGGCACCAAACTGTTCGTGGTAACATAGTTAAATACTTGCCAGAAAGATTTGCTCTGATACAAAAAATGTAACATCCCAATTCCACAGCCAATTTTTTTTTTTAAATCAGAGTAGAGCATTGGAGTGTAAGAGTAACTGATTCCCATTCAAACGATAACCAGAGTGTAACATAGTATTGATACAGCATTCTATTGTTCTCATAGGTAAATACGGAAAACGATAAAGCGACATCTCCGTCTAAGAGCTCACTCGTGCTACATGCCCTCCAACCATGAGCCTACTCGTGCAGCTTGCCTCGATCTCCGATCCGTGGTCCTCCTGACCCTGAAGCTATAGCTGAGATCCAATTTAACACATTGGATCTCAGGTAACGGTTAACCTTATGCTCAAATAAAACAGTATAGGTATGACAGATATTCATGACATAACAACTATGATCAATATAATGACAAGACATAAGCGTAAAGCAGTATGTAAGCCCCATAAAGTGCCTGCACTATTCACCAGTGCCACGATGTACGGTCGTGTCCTCAGCGCTAGGAAAACTCTAACGGTATTAATATCTCTATAACCCGTGTGAAACTGTATGTATAATCGGTAACCCTGAACAGAGTCTCTAACCGTGAATTTATCTCGGTGACTCCTAACAGAATCTCTATCCGTGAATGTACTATCACATATATGTATATGAGCAGCACTAGATTAGTGTTACAGTACACGAACGTACCTTCGTTGACGGCGTTAGGTACTTCTGGCGGAAAAACGTACTTTTCTACGGAAAAGCGTGAAATAGCTCGTCGGGCAGAGTAACGGCAGCAGATCAGAGTTTCTGATATCCTATAAGAGTAATATCACTTTCATTAGTGATTTGGCATTATAACTGGCATTTTAGGTAAAAATTACCATTTTGCCCCTATACCCCTAATTGACGGAATTTCGCCAGCACTTCGTTACTTTGACTCCGATTTTCCAAAATTTTGCCAGAACTTCGACCCAATGATAATTTTTGAAATTCTAGACTAAAATAGCCTTATCATATGATATCTAATCATACTTGAAAAATAAAGGCTACTCTAGCATTACTACTCTAACTATTGAAAGAACTACGAAAGCTTAAAGCTCGGTACCGAAAAACTTACCCAGAGCTTCGCTGCAAAATTCCCCAGAGCTTCTCTCTCTAAAATCCTCTCTCTATTTTCGGTTTTGAGCTCTCAAAGTGGTGTGAATTGTGAAGGAGGAAGCAAGGCTATTTATAGAAAAAATAAAGGACATAATGGTCATTTTTCACTTTGATCTAAACCCTTGGATTTTACTTGGATTAAATGACAAAATCACAACCCTTGGAACTCTTGGTCGACATGTATGGGCTGAATGGCAGCAATTGATTGGTTCCAAATGATGACTCATAGTCATTTTATGCCCGGTCTGATAGATTTCCCCGATCGGTACCCGATTCGCGTAATTTAGGAAAAATCTCAAAATTCTGGATTATACAATTCTAAGACAATTCATTCCTCATTAGAAATGTCTAGTCCAACTATCTTTTTAACTCTGTCTAGGCCCTATCTGGCCTAACGGAAATTTTACGGAAAAACGTGTCGGTTTTGGAACGAAATTCCGGAATCATCAACATCTGGACAAAAATTCACTGATTCCAAATATGTCCAGATAATTCCAAACTCATCTCCAGATGTTGAGTTAGAATTTATTTTCTTCAAATCCAAAATGTGATTATCTGCATTTTTCCCTATTTCGTCTTATTAGGAAAATGCTCTACCGGCTTCGGAATTAACTTCCGGAAAAGTCTAATGGAAGATAAAAACTCACTGATCACTAATATACCTTGACTTTAGAAATCCTATTCCTGGTTCTCTAGATAGGATCCGTTTCATATAGATATTTTTACTATTCACTTTAAGTAATATTAAATAAGAGTTTATTATTTTTACAATTCTTATATACTATTAAATACATTTTCTTTTATTTTTTTTATTTTTTTCCCTTTTACCAACAAAGATGTCGGCCAAGACACACTTTTTTTTTTAAATATTTTTACTTAATTTTTTAATTAATTAATTAATTATTATTTTAATTATTTTTACATAATTTTTCATAACTTTTTCCTATTGGTTCAAACTTGTTTTTAAGCTCAAAAATACTTAATCTCATTCATTTTTCTCAATAATCTCCAGTTAATTAGCAAATATATTTTTACTAATTTTCGGCCATTAACCACTAATTTTAGGGTTTTACATAATTATCCTTGAATTTTCCTTTGTTTATGCTTAAGTAATTAGCCAATAATTACCTAATTACTTAATTATCACTAGTTGATAATTTTCTTGATTAGAATGTCTCATTTCCTCCTAACTTTTACACTGACATTTCTGTTTCCATGTCCTCTGCATTATTTTAGGATTTTACAAGGGTATTTTAGTCATTTCAATACTTTTTGAGTATTCTTATTTAATTTCTCCAAGTTCATAATTTATTAAATTACCATAATTAGAGATAATATACTCTCATAATTCACTTAGTCATTTTACTGCCATTTAGGATTTTCCATAATTTTTCTAAGTTCTTTATACAGTCCAAGGGTATTTTGGTCATTTTGACCCCATAGTTCTTTTTCCTAATTTTTCCTAAGAGATTTTCCCTTGGAAAATAAGCTAATTATTACTTAATATTTGATATCTCATATTCACCTATTTTTGATAGGTATGATTGTACTAAATTATAATACAGATTTTTAGGGTATTACACTTCTCATGTCCTCTATCGTGGAGTTGGCAACCAACTCAAAGTTCCCTATGAAACTTTTATTTTGTTGCATTCATTCGATCAACTAACGTAACTCTGTCTTGTTTGGACAAAAGGTTGCTCGTGATAGTGCCTTAATGGAAATGATCCTCTGTGATGCAAAGATATGTTTTAGAAATATTTTTGTTTACCTTATTGTTTTGCATGATCTCACGCCAGTTGTGTTGTTACCATATTAGCTTTTCTTACACATGTATATCCTGCTCATTTGGTTCATCGTGTGATATAAGGTGTACGTAACACTACCACAAACATTTGATAATCTCTGGATTCAATGTGAGTCAGATTGTTTGACCAACTTCAGTACCAATGGACACTCAGATCCTTGTTCAGCTGCGACAATCAAACGCTTGTTTCCGTGGCCATCAGTCTTGACGACAACTTGTCCACACTTATATTGGTCAACACAGAAGACAAGACTATAGAAATGCCTGCAAGAATCATAGGTCTTGAAATAGAAGCCACTATAAACAGCATCTCCAACCATCACAGCATTCTGTTCATAGTCTTCGTCCCACACGACGACCCAGTCGGTATAGTTGGTGCACAGGTTTGGTGGCAAGAGATGGAATGATATATGTAAAGGATAGTCGGTAGTAATGTAAGCCGCAAGAAGTTTAGTTTCAATTAGTGTTGCGGTGCCATTATTGTGCGTTATCATCTCCACCGCAGCGACTGAGCACGAGCCATCAGGATTTGTAATATTAGTACCCGTAATTACTGCACCAGGGGAATATTGAGGCACTAAGTAGTATATGTCTCCGTTGGCTACGAGGTGACCTTCTGAGTCGCGCACAAACTCAGCTCTAGTGGAGGCAAGAAGGGCAACCAAGAAGAAGAAGAACGCAAGGAGCGCGTTGGTCTTCATTGTTTGCTAGGTTTGGCTGTTAGGGCTGTGGATGACTTTACTTTAGGGTTGGTTTTTGCTTTGGGTGTGAGAAACTGATGAGTAGGAGCGTCTATTTATAGAGCCAACCACATGAAGCTATGGGAGAAGATGTGGAAATGATCCATATTTTTTAATCAAGGTTTGTTTCACGTGAAATATATAATATCTTTAACAAGAACAAGGATAGGATACTATATTCTTCCTTCCGTCACGTGTTGGTCAAAATTTTATCTTAAAGTTACATTGCTCTTCTATTAATCTGGATTAAGCCGGAAATAACCACATGAAATATATTCTTTAAAAGATTATATATATAATCACGTACGTCTTATATATTATATTCTCAATATTTTGATATTATTTCTGCTTCTTCCTTCGCATTCACATTCATTTTTATCTACTCTACATCAATGCCAGCACGACCAAGGACAAATAAAAAGTAAATATCTCATCGTACGTAGTAGTACTCTATAAATATTAACATTCGTGAAAACTGATGATTTGTCTGTTTTATATCGAATCTCTTAGTTTTTTTTTTTTAAAGAAGGTTGGGTGATGATATGTGGAGGTATTTGGCATAGGAAACATATATTAATATAGTATTAGTTGTGGGGTGGGAGCCCAGTTGATATTAATCATACGTTTGGACGAGGAAATTAAAGAAAATAATAGCCAGGAAGATAATTTTTCCCCTATCAATTTTCAGTTTTTTTGTGGTGAAGAATCATACCATTATTATGACAGGCTTACTAGCTGGCGTGAGAGCGACCACACTTTTCCGTTCTAACAACGAGCTCATTTAATATGAAGTACTTGCGAGTTGCGACAAATAATGTACTCCCTCCTATTTTTGTAATATAATTATGTAAGTTATTAGTACCTTCGATCATTACTTTATAGTGTAATCCACCTTACAAATTATATTTTATATTCAGAACTAGATATCTGTAGTATAATTTTTAGGAGAGAGCACTTAATTTTTGTCAGTAATATGAGTATTGCGTTTGTCTAATTTAATTCACTTTTTTAAATTTGTATGAAGAAAGGGATTGACATAAGTGGTATGTGGTTTGTGTCACTTAAGTAAGGTCTCGAGTTCGAGTCTTGTGAATGCAAAAAAAACCCCGCTAGGAGACTCACCCACCATAGCCACCTGCGTAACCCGGGTCGGATCTGAATTAGTCCGGACGAAGTTCTGGATATGGAATGGATAAAAAAAAAAAAAAAACCCCAACTAATATCTCGATCAATAATATCTCATAAAATTCCTTTTTATATTTTTGAAAATCTTTAATACATTTAAAAAATTATGAATTTATTGTTCTGAGTTATGACGTCGGGTTCATGAAGTACTTGAGAGTATGTTAACTCAGTTTGTTTGTTGGAAAGGAGTGGAGGAGAAGTATGAAGTCCTTGAGAGTTGCGATAAATATTAACTTGAAATCCTTTTGATTTTTGTGGTGAAGAATCTGACGTTATTATGATAGGCTTACGAGCTGGCGGGAAAGCTGGCGACAAACTTCTCCATTTTTAGAAGGGTTACGTACGCTCCATTATTTTTCCATGTCACTATCAATAATACTACATCGTTTTTCCTGCACAGTAAGTAGCTTGTAGGGTTAAAGACCTAATTTGTCATGGAAGTTTTGTTAAGGGAGCGCCCAGCACCCGGAAGTATTTTGGGTATCATTATTGCCCCAGAAGTTTACAAACATAGCAATTTTGCCTATCAGTTGATCTTGACCGTTGGATTGATATCATTTTTTTCCCGGAAGTTTACAAAAATTTGCTCCTAACCAAAACTTCCGGGGGTAAATTTGCTCCGAAAACAAACTTCCGG
This sequence comes from Acacia pycnantha, assembly GCA_025563575.1. NCBI lineage: Eukaryota > Viridiplantae > Streptophyta > Magnoliopsida > Fabales > Fabaceae > Acacia > Acacia pycnantha. Next base: position 27,461 of record JAMWYP010000129.1, read on the forward strand.
GGGCATATTTTCTCTATTTTGTAAACTTCTGAGGCAAAAATGATACCCAAAATACTTTCGGGTGCTGCGCGCTCCCTTAGCAATACTTCCGTGGCAAATTAGGTATTTAACCCTAGCTTGTATTATAGGTCATACATTTTAAATAAAAAATTAGGTATTATATCTCTTTTTCAAAATAATGTGCTCCCTCCTGTTTTTTAAATGTAATTATAATCTTTGATTAGAAAAATAATTTGTATAATTTCTAGAAGAGGGCACTTAATTTTTGTAAATTATATGAGTATTGCATTTGTCTAATAATTTAATTCACTTTTTTAAATTTGCATGAAGAAACTGTGTACGACACTTGTTTGTGTGTTGAACTGCTAATTGATTCACTTTTTTTGTTGTTGATATTTTGTATATTTTTTTTGGACCTGAATGTTATTTTTCCTAAAAAGTATCGTAAATATGTCAGCTGGTCACGAGAAAAAGCAACCCTCATCTTCTGTCTTGTCCCCCAACAATAATACAGCCTCCCAGTACACCAAAGTCAACATTTTCAATTTTCAGAATAGTTTCCAAGCTTATAACACAAAAGGTTTTTATTGGGTAAGGCAAGGATAATTACGAAATCAACTAATAATTTGTTGGTACTTCCTCCGCTCCTAATTATAAGACAACATTTGAGAGTTGGTTTTGATCCTAATTATAGGACAACATTCTAATTTTTGTCAATTTTTTTCTAAAATACCCTTGTTTTATTCTCTCAAATGTGTTTGATTTTTTGTGAGTATATGTATGTGGGTGCGTAGACTTTTCCAGTTAATGAAACTTTTAGATATGTATGTGTGTGTCTATGTATATATGTGTGTCTACAAACATATGCGTATGCGTGTGTGTACATATATGTATGTATGTATATATGTGTCTACACACAAATAAATATTGACACACCCACAAAAATATGTGTGTGTACATATATGTAAATCTGTTAATATATGTGTGTGTGTGTCTTTGTGTGTGTGTATGCATATATATGTGTGTAGATATATGTACACACATATATATGTATAGATATATATACACACATATTATATATAGTAAGACCATTATTTCAATTAGATATCGTGTGGAAAGAAAAATTCTAGGTTAGAGAGGTATGTGTCATGAACTTTTGATTCACTTTTACTTATGTCATTTTAAATTTATATAAGGGCATTTTAGGAAAAAGAGTAAAATTAACTAATTTAACTTTTTTCCTTAATCTCCTCAAAATCGGTTAAATATGTCCTATAATTACGACCGGAGGGAGTAACACCAAACTAACTGTTAATATTATGATTTTAAAACTAAAACCCACAATTTGAAATTTAAGAGACCAAATAAAATAAAAACAAACTTAAAGAACTAAATATTATATTATTTTTTATTTTTTATTTTTTTAGTGAAAGGTAATATGAAGTACTTGCGAGTTGCAACAAATATTACTCTGATGTGATGTGAGTAGCTTTTTTCTAAATGAAAACTGAAATTCTTTTTGTGGTGAAGAATCATACCATTGTTATGATAGGCTTACTAGCTGGCAAGGTTGTCAAACTCGCGAGTTTAAATAAACTCGTGATAATGATGTAAATTTGTATTGTGAACTCAAATCGTAAACTCGTAAGAGTTTACTTTCACTATTAAATAGATATTAATAGTGTATAATGAATAATTAAAATATAAAAAAATGATAAAAAATTTGATTTCAATATATTTTAAATATAAATAATTGAAATTAAATCTATCAGCATTCAAAATTTACTATATTTAACAAAGAAATTTCTATAAAACTTATATATAAGGACTGTTGAACATGATAAAATTGTAATACCCTAAAATCCATATCAAAATATACCTACTAAAAATAGGTGAATATGTAGTTTTAAAAAGAATGTTAAATTTATCTTATTTTCTAAAGGAAAATTTCTTGGAAATTAGGAAAAAATCAATAATGTGTCAGAAATGACTAAAATGCCCTTGTGGAGCATAAAATGACTTAAGGAAATTATGAAAAATCCTTAGAGGCAATAAAATAATTATTAAAAATTAGAGAGTATGTTGTCTCTAATTTAGAAAATTTTTGGGATTTATTTCATTGGAAAATAGTGAGGGAAAAATTAAAAAGTATTCCGGGATCATTATTGACCCCGTGATTATAGATATTTTATGTAAAGCATAAAATACCAATGTAAGTGAAAAAGTTGTGAGAAAATGAGTTATTCTAGTTAATAAAATTATCAACAATTAGTAAGGAATTAATTAAGTAATTATTGGCTAATTACTTAAGCATAAACAAAGGAAAATCCAAAGATAATTATGTAAAACTCTATAATTAGTGGTTTATGCCAAAAAATTAGCATAAATACATTTGCTAATTAATTGGAAAATATGAAGAAAAATATGTGAGATTGGGTAATTTTAAACCTAAAAACAAGTATGGACCAATGGGGAAATTTTGTAAAAAAATATATAAAATAATTATTTTATATAATATTAATTAATTAAATAATTAATTAAAAACGAAAAAAAAGACCAGAAGTTGGACCGAAATTTTTGGAGTCAAAATGGATAAGGATTGATCAAATAAATATCATGATACTTATATTATAATATTAATATAATTTGTGATATTTTGGTGAAAAAGCAAATAGGATAAATAACCACCGATAGAGATTAAATCCTATCTAGAAAACCATGAACAAGGTTTCTAAGGTCAGAGTATTTTATAGACAAGTGAATTTTTATCTCGGAGTGAGCTGTCTCCGAAGTCATTTCCGAAACCGACGGAACAATAAGGGAATAAGACGAAAAGGACAAAGGAGCAGTTGAGGAAATGAAAACCTGTAGAAAATAAATCATAACTCAATATCTGGGAATGAGTTGGTAATCAACTGGAAAAATTATGGATCAGTGAATTTTTGTCCCGAAGTTGAAAATTCCGGAAGTTATTTCCGTAACCGACGCGTTTTTCCGTAAATCTTCGGCAGGACCGGAGAAAACCTGAAAGGGATCAAAAATTTAGTTAACCCAGACATTTCTAATGAGTAGGAAAAGAACTTCAAAGTTGTGATTCCGGATTTCTAAGATTTTACAAGATTACGCGATTCGAACACCGAACTAGGACTTTATAGGTATAAAACTTCTTGAGGAAGTAAGTGACATAATCAAAGTACATGGACGACATCATAGGGATGATGTCATATGGAGGAAAGAGAAAGGGTTGGATGGCCAAGATGAAGCCACTTCAACAAAATGCGATCCTACGGTCCAGAATCCGTCTGGTAAAGCATGAATAGTGCACCGAATTTTCTCTATAAATAGGCCATTGCTCTCATTGAGTTTTTCACACCAAATCCTCTTAAGGATTTCGAAATTAGAGAGAGAATTTAGAGAGAGAAGCTCTGGAGAAGTTGTAGTGAAGTTCTTCAACGGATAAGTTCTTCAGTTCTAGTCTTTAGTTCAGTAGTTCTTGAAGTTTTAGGGTAGATGTTGTTTTGATCTTTAATCTTCCAAGTATGATTAGATATCATATGTTAGGGGTATTTTAGTCATTAATTTCAAAAATCATGATGGGGTCGGAGTTATGGCAAAATTTTGGAAGATTAGAATCAAAGTAATGAAGTGCTGGCGAAATTCCGCCGATTAGGGGCATCAAGGGCAAAATGGTCCTTTATGCCTAAAATGCCTGTTATGATGTCAAATGTTAATAAAATGTCATATTATCCTTATAGGATATCTGTAACCACAAACCGCTGTTGTACATTGTCGTCATCATTGCCAAACGTACTGCTTTCCGTTTTCCGTTAGAAGTACCGACATCGTCAACAAAGGTACGTCTGCGTATATTGTAACACTAATCTGATGTTTATGGTATGCATGTATGTGCTAGGTGTACTGTATGTGGTAGTTGATAGCTCTGTGATATGTTTATGTACTGTTGATATGTTTACGTTTGCCATGGGCGATATATCTGCATGCTTTTGGGCGATATATGTATACATGCTTTTGGGCGATATATGTATGCATGCTTTTGGGCGATGAGTGCACATATACCGTTGTTGATATGATTGTCTCGTAGTCCATATGCGTATATGTAAATATGAGGTTAACTGTTACCCGAGATCCGGTGCGGATCTCACTCTTGATATAGCGTCGTGGTCGGGAGAACCAAGGACCGAGGATAGAGGCAAGCGATCCGCATAGAAGATCCGGTGAAGACTTCCTTTTGATGTTCATGAAGCCTTTCTTTGGTTGTTGTACTTCACTTTTGAAATACTCGGTTACTATACCGCTTCTGTAACTAGCCAGTGGGCATTTTGAATATATATATCAGTTACACTCTTGTTCCGATGCTCTACTCTGATGAAAAAAATTTATACTGCTTTTGGAAAACGGGATGTTACAAAAATCAAAAAAGTTAACACGATTTTATAAATTAGAAACGTAAAAACGGTAAACTCGGTGCATAAACTCGTGAGTTTAACTGAATTTACAATGGTCACGGATTTACTAGTGACTTGTCTCGATTTAATAAGTTAGAAACCTAAAAACGGTAAATTTGGAGTGTCAACTCACAAATTTAATAACAATGCTAGCTAGCATGAGAACGACCACACTTTTCTGTTCTAACATCGTGCTCATTTAATATGAAGTACTTGCGAGTTCCGACAAATAATGTACTCCCTCCTATTTTTGTAATATAATTATATAAGTTATTAGTACCTTCGATCATTACTTTATAGTGTAATCCACCTTACAAATTATATTTTATATTCAGAACTAGATATCTATCTGTAGTATAATTTTTAGGAGAGAGCACTTAATTTTTGTCAGTAATATGAGGATTGCGTTTGTCTAACTTAATTCACTTTTAAAAATTTTTAATCCAATAATCAAGTACGCTTATATTTTTTTTTTTAAAAAAATAGATTTATTACATAGTAGTATTTATTATTTTTAACCAAATTTAAACAACACTCTTTAATTTACGTAATTTGGTTATTTATAGTTTAATTTAATTTCTGCTTTTAGTCCATATCATTCAAGGTAGAATATTGGAAAGCATTTCATTAAGCTATATCTTTTTGGGTGAAAGTTTATGGGTATTTTTATATCGTGGGATATTACTTCTTAAAATTATAGTTTTACATATCTTATTTGGGAATTTTTTTTTTGAATTTTTATACAATACGCTATATCTTATGTGCGTTGCACAAGGGGCATTTTTCTAGTACATTAACAATTGTGATAGTACTATATGATAACACCACCTTTGGTGTATTAACATCCCAACTAATATATTAAAAGGGATTGACACAAGTGGTAAGTAGTTTGTGTTATTTAAGTAAGGTCTTGAGTTTAAGTATTGTGAATGCAAAAAAGCCACCTGCTTGACCCGGGTCGGATCCAAATTAGTCCGAGTGAAGCTCTGGATATCGGATGGGTAAAAAAAAAAAAAAAAGAGAAAAAAACCCAACTAATATCTTGATCAATAATATCTCATAAAATTCCTTTTTATATTTTTGAAAATCTTTAATACATTTAAAAAATTATGAATTTATTGTTCTGACGTCGGGTTAGTTGCTCATGGTGGCAATCACTATTGTTCATGAAGTACTTGAGAGTATGTTAACTCAGTTTTTTGTTGGAAAGGAGTAGAGGAGAAGTATGAAGTACTTGAGAGTTGCGACAGATATTAACTTGAAATCCTTTTGTTTTTTGTGGTGAAGAATCTGACGTTATTATGATAGGCTTACCAGCTGGCGGGAAAGCTGGCGACAAACTTCTCCATTTTTAGAAGGGTTACGTACGCTCCATTATTTTTCCATGTCACTATCAATAATAATACATCGTTTTTCCTGCACAGTAAGTAACTTGTATTATAGGTCATACATTTAAAATAAAAAAAATTAGGTATTATATCTCTTTTTCAAAATAATGTGCTCCCTCCTGTTTTTAAAATGTAATTATAATCTTTGATATGAAAAATAATTTGTATAATTTCTAGGAGAGGGCACTTAATTTTTGTAAATTATATGAGTATTGCATTTGTCTAATAATTTAATTCACTTTTTTAAATTTGCATGAAGAAACTGTATACGACACTTGTTTGTGTGTTGCACTGCTAGTTGATTCACTAATCAGTACAATAAATGTTTGTAAAAAATGATTTCTGTGGATTAAATCTCTTGTAACCAGAGAGTTCTTAAGGACACGTCATTCTTATCATTTCCCTTTCGCATTTGTTTAACATGTCTACATGTTGCGAATGTGAGTTGGCATAGATGGTAAGTGATTCAGGATTAGGCCCTTGGGTCGTGGGTTCGATCTCCTCTGCCGTCACTGGGATTCCTTTGGTAGGCGATCTCGTAAGTCCCTAGTAAGTGCTCATAGAGCCCGGGGCCGTGCCCTGACCTTGGTGGGGGACTGATGTCGAACCCCTCCAAAACTTTTTCTTATAAAAAAAAAAAAACATGTCTACATGTTATGCTTTGAAAATGTGTACTTTACCTTAAATTTATCATTACCTTTTTCAAAAAATATGAATTCATTAATTATTTTCCCGTGGTTCACTTTTATGCAAACACAGATGAGGACAATGTAGACAACAGGACATCATGACCAAAGGTTGAAATTTTGAAGACACACAACATAGTGATTGGATACTTAGAAAAATAATCAATTATAAAAGCTAAATGGGACAATCCCATAAAAAAAGAGTTCATAAGAATAAGATTCATTGAACATCTTGGATCCATTACTTAGAGTGATCTATTCTCTTAAAATTATTTTATCATGGAAAAACTTTATTTTTTTACAAAAGGTGCCAATTATAAATAGTTATTATGGTGAAAACAATATTTTTAGGCTTTTTTAAGATATATATTTTTTCCACTGCTTTGTTTAAGATGTATAAATGTTATGCTTTAAAAATATTAATTAAAAATAAATTTAAATGGTCCAAAGTAGATAAAAACGTTCATTAGAATAAGATGCGTTGACCATCTTGGATCCATTACTTATAGTTAGCGTCGAGAAATCGGGTCGGACTGTTTAAGCCCTATTTAGTCAAGGGTTGGGCTTATAAATTGAAGCCTCCAAATGAAGTCGGGCCTAAAAGGGTCAGCCTTGCAAGGCTGATGGCGTAAAAGGGCTGGCCCTGCAGGACTAAAGCTGGCCCGTTAGGCCTGTTAATTTTTGTTTTAACTTGCCCAGTTGCCCTGCCTGATTGAGACTGACTGTGAAGGTGTGAACCCTAATTGCAAAAAGTGATCCTCCTATCACTCTATCGATGTCTTTGTCTCTACTCATTACTCACTCTTGAATTGGTGGAAGAACAATCAACAAAGATTTTATGATTCTTTCAAAGATGGCAACTGATATTCTGAGCATTCCAATTATACTACAGTAGCCAGTGAATCAACTTTAGTATTGATTCACGTGTTCTAACAAGATATAGAAGTTCCATTCACTACTACAAAAAATAGCTTTTACTTCCCTAATTGGCGTCCTATTTTAAAAAAATGGAAGTAAAAAGAAAAGGAAGTGACATTTTTGTAATTATATGGGAGAAAAGTTGTCTTTTGGCGTCTAAGTTTTGAAGTTAGACGCCAAAAGTGATGTTGTTGGCGTCTAAGTTAAATATTTAGATGCTAAAAGTGGACCCTAGCGCCAAAAATTTTCCCTGGCACCAAAAGCAACACTTTTGGCGTCTAAGTTTGAAACTTAGATGCCAAAAGTGATGCTTTTGGCGTCTAAGTTTGTGATGCTTTTGGCGTCTAAGTTTCAAACTTAGACGCTAAAATCATTTCAAATTTCCTGTACTTTTTTTTGTTTTTTTTTTCAGGCCCTCCAAACCTGTGACTTCCTTTCTTTATTTTGGTTTCTCAGGCTTCCCATTAATCAGAGGCACACTATACTTCTCTTTTCAAACTTTCCATCTATCACTTCCGATTTGCTCAAATTGCAAACGGCGGACGGTGAAGGCAATGCGAACGGTGGACGGTGAAGGTGGCAGCGGACAAGGTGAGTTGATCCAGACTTTTTCAGCCGCGGGGGAAGAGACTTCGACGAAGGAACTGAACCAGAGTCAATACAAAAAAAAATAGTTTTTGCGACGGAAAAAATCCGTCGTAAAAGAGGGGTTTTCCGTCGCAAAATGAATTTGCGACGGATTTCAAATTTTTCGTCGCAAATTCGAAAATTTGAGACGGATTCAGAATCTGTCGCAATAAAATATTTTTTTATAAAAATATTTTTTTAAAATTTTATTTGATTTTGGGACGGAGTCCAGATCCGTTGCAAATTTCATTATTTTTGTAAAAATATATATTTTTTATTTTGTTTGAATTTTTTTAAATTTTATTTTAAAAAATTACATAAAAAATATTAAAAAAACTGTATACCGTAAAAATATATATATAACAATCATACATAAAGAGTTTTTACATAGAGAGAAAACAAAATATAAGTAATAGTGTTGCAAAGAACATATATGTACTAAAAAGTAGTCTAAGCAGTAGCATTGTAATCATCATCATCATCATCACCATCAACATTGTCATCATCACTAGGAGCCGACTCCTTACCCTTGTTTTTCATTAGGGACATGAATTAGTTGAATGAGCCAAATCAAATTGGATGAACTCTTTCAAACCCGCCAAGAATTCTTGAGTTAGTTGTCTTCTATCAGTTAGACGATTGTACATCCAACTTCTATCATGATTGCCTTCCATACTTCCTAGCTAGTTTAGTTACTAACCTAATTAACATGTAATTCAATGCCAGAAATCTATATAAGTGACCAATACAGCTGGCCACTTATGCCAATCAATTGTCACTTAATCAAGAAAGTGAGAAACAAACACATGCATTAAACAAAGAATAGATCCTAGCAAGCAACTAGAGAATGAGGATAGCACACCAGAACATATGGACATACATGTGGAGGGGACAAACAAAGAATAGGACACTATAAGTATTTTGGAGTTTATAAGATATATGGGCTAAATTAAAGAGATTATTTAACATCCATAATATATAAGACTTAATCAAGATTATATAATATGCAAAATCAACTTTATCTTTTGTATTTATAATTACCTATTTATCTAAACAGTATTTATAATTTAGTTTTTAAAATTATCCATCTTTATTGTATAACTTGTTAAAAATAGATTCAAATCGCAAATTTAAATAAGATATTAAAAAAAAATTAATAGTAATTTTTATAAGAGATTAACTCAACTAGCTAATTTAACTAATTTTTATCATACATACGAATTTCATTATTCTCTAAACTCACATCTTCTTTCTACGTTACGTTAAAGATAGATTCAAATCAAAAATGTAAATGAGATATTTTTTTTCAAAAAACTTCATAGTAATTTTTATAAGACATTAACTCAACTAACTAATTTAACTAATTTTTATAATACACTCAAATTTCATTATTCCCTAAACTCACATCTTCTTTCTACTTTACGTTAATTAATTAATTTTCTTATCCCTCAATCTCACTTTTAACAATTTATTTTTCTCATTTGAACGCTATCCTATTTATAGATTTATATATCATTACCAACGTAAGCATTATCTTAAAAAGTAATCTTCCTATCAACATCAAGCACATTTTAATCTATATACACTAATGAATATCCACAACAACTACATTTTAATTTTTTGCTTTATCACCTTAAGCATATGTCAAACTTTCCACTTTCTCTTATATTTTCAAACATCAAATAGTTAACTTCCCAATTCTTATTATATATGAATAAGATATATTTTTATCATACCAACTTACATGATACACACACTCAAACACTACTACAAAATATGGATATTACTACCCTAAAAGACGTCCTTTTTTTAAAAAAGGAAGTAAAAAGTGAAAGCGGTGGCATTGTCGTAATTATTTACTTGACTTTGAGACTTTAGACAACCTAAATATTAATTTAAGACGCCTAAAATATTTTTTGACGTCCTAAATATATTTTAGGACGCCTAAAATGTAATATTTGGCGCCATTTAGGATTTTTTCTGAGAATTTAGACAACCCAAATATTAATTTAGGACTCCTAAAGTTTTTTTTGACATCCTAACTATATTTTAGGACGCCTAAAATGTATTATTTGGCGCCATTTAGGATGTTTTGGAGACTTTAGACAACCCAAATATTGATTTAGGACTCCTAAAGTTTTTTTTGACATCCTAACTATATTTTAGGACACCTAAAATGTATTATTTGGTGCCATTTAGGATTTTTTTGGAGACTTTAGAAAACCCAAATATTAATTTAGGACTCCTAAAGTTTTTTTTGACGACCTAAATCTATTTTAGGACGCCTAAAATGTAATATTTGGGGCAATTTAGGATATTTTGTGGCGCAGGGAAAATTTTTGGCGACCTAAAAGTATTTCAGGACGCCAAAATCAGTATTTTTGGCGACCTAAAAGTATTTCAGGACGCCAAAATCAGTATTTTTGGCGCAATTTAGAAAATTTGGGAAATTTTCTGGCGCCAGAAATCAGTATTTTTGGCGACCTAAATGTATATCAGGACGCCAAAATCAGTATTTTTGGCGACCTAAAAGTATTTCAGGACGTCAAAATCAGTATTTTTGGTGCAATTTAGAAAATTTGGGAAATTTTTTGGCGCCAGAAATCAGTGTTTTTGGCGATATAAAAGTATTTCAGGACACCAAAATCAGTATTTTGGCACAATTTAGAAAATTTGGGAAATTTTTTTGCGCCATAATTTTTTTTTGGCGACCTAAAAGCATTTCAGGACGCCAAAATCAATATTTTTGACGACCTAAAAGTATTTCAGGACGCCCCTGCTCCATTATTAATATCCTCTCACTTTCTCATTAGTTAATCGTCCCTCTCTCTCTCTCGCACGCATCTTCACCACCGCTCTCCCTCGCACGCCAAAGTCTCCACGTCTTAGATAAGTCGCTATCGCTCACCGTCTTCTCTTTCGATCTATTCCTACTCCTTCAACACTCTTCGATCTGGCTGGGCGAGGAGACGGCGGCAAGGAGACGATGGCGAGGAGATGTCGGCACCAGAGTTTGAAAGGATGTCGATCTCAGGCTTCACTGTTGGTGCCATTTTCAAAAATCTCGTTTCCAGATTAAGTTTTGATTTTGTGTAATTTTTTTTACTAATTAAATGATTTCCAATGGCTATGAAACTTTTCATATTTCAAGTAGACATGACACGCGTACAAAAATGTCTGTAACTTTTAAGATTGGATGCGAGACCAGTCTTAAACAAATGTTTTTAGACTGGACAATAAAAATATTAGGTCTGAAAAGTCATACTATTTAGACTTGATATATTTTTTGTTAGGTCTTAAAACCCGACTTTTAAGACCGGATGAATAAATATGCCGGTCTAAAAGACTGACTTTTAAGACCGGACTAATAAATATGCCAGTCTAAAAAGACCGACTTTTAAAACAAGACGTATTAAACAACAGGTCTAAAAATTCAGAATTTTAAGACCGGTTTCTTATATAAGCCGGTCTTAGTAGTTTGAATTTTAAGACCGGATATTTAACACACCAAACAACCGGTCTTGGAGGTTTAAATTTTTAGACCTGTTGTGAGATACATCCGGTCTTAAAATTTGGCCTTTTTAGACCGGCGTATTTATTCGTCCGGTCTTAAAAGTCGGACTTCTTAGACCTCCTATGTAATACGTCTAGCCTAAACACAAGTTGTAATCAATATACCCACTCTCAAGGTCCCACTACCTTGAGTAACTTTATAGAAAAGATGAATATAATTTAACTCTCTCAAAGAGTAGATAGAGATAAACACTGAAAATTAGATATCTGAAGATATTACATAATGAATGAAACAGTAAATGTGTAAAGTTCGTTTGAGCGTTTGTATTTTCTGGTGGTTGGAACGTATTTAATGCTTCTGCTTATATTTGGTGAAGACAATTAATGACAGTTGAGAAGCTTTCAATGAACCATTGTGAGTAATCAATATTGCCGTTAGACATTGAAGTTCATCCGTTACTCACAGTCTTCGATTCCGTAAATGATCACCGTCATTCGCCATTTGACATTCTTTCTGTTCTTCCCGTTGAGTGTTGTATCATTTAATTAGGGAAATAAAACAACAATGCTTTATAATCGCTTAGAGAATGGTTGCCCAGAATGTGCTTCATTTTCTGCAACTTCATTAAATGCATATGACGTAATCAAATGCTTTTTGATTAATATGCATTTAATCTCTCATCTAATCATCTGAAAATTATTAATAAACTAATTAAACATAGTTAGGAACAATAATGAGTGATGATAAGAAGCTATCAAATCACAATCAAAGATTTAAGTTTTACGAACACGGTGATTTGTAACATAGAGCAAGATTAACTCGAGTTGAATTTCAAGCACACTCGAGTTGTTGACTCAAGTTGACCATTCCACACTCGAGTCACAGTTATATCTTCTGTGAAAATATGTTTGAAAGTAATGTGAAGATGTCTCTGTATGAACTTATCTCGAGTCTAAAATGTTCACTTTAAGTTGGTGACTTGAGTCACACATCATTCACTCGAGTCAAGTATCATTTTCACAAATGTTCTTCGAGTTAAGTTTGGAAAGCATTTTGAACATCAAGCTAACTCGAGTCATTAAGTGATGGCTCGAGTTATCAAAATACATTTTCAAAATAAGTTTCAAAGCTACACTCGAGTCAATACTAACTCGAGTTAGTACTTTAGTATTTTTAGAAATAAATTTAAGTTCACAAGAGTTAACTCGAGGCACATAAAGGTCACTTGAGTTAAAGTTCTTCATAAAACATTTCACAAAGTCTTTTAGCTCGAGTCACATATAAGTAACTCGAGTCAGCCAAAGATAAAATTCATTTTGACTGAAGTCTTAAAAGCATTTGACTCGAGTCTAATGACCCTTAACTCTAGTCAATTTGATAGTAAGTTACTGATTCAAGTTTGATCAAATTAAAACATTTTTACTTGAATCATTAACTACATTTTATTTACAATTGTCTATTATCATCAAAACATATAGAGAATTAACCGCATCATCTTTTTCGTTCATATCCGAGAGACCCCTTTAAAAAAGAGTACTCTTAGGAAGACCAAAATTTGAATGAATTTCCTCATCAATATCAATGACCATTTTTCCTTGGAAAGTTACAAACCACATTTTATTTTCCTGATCAGTGATATAGAACACTTGTTTCACTTGCTCTGCCATAATAAAAGGTTCATCTCCAAAACTTCTACTATTGATATCGACTAATGTAAATCCTAGCTGATCGATCTGAACACCATTATTGACATTAACCCACTTGTATTTGAAAATGGAAAATTTAATTTTAACATAGTTCACCTCCCAAATCTTGTTAATAACCCTATAATAAGGCATGACTGCCAATTTAGGCTTCTTATCTTTCGAACTGGAGAAGTGCATAGATTTATCCTCTAACATAACACCACTATCTTGGACGGTGCTCCTATCTTCTAGGGACTTCGTGTAAAATATATAACCATTGATCACATACGAATTCCAAATTATGACATCAACCTCAAGACCACGTGCTAAGCATTTTATTGTATCAGAAACATATTCCTCTCCCTTGACCTTTTGTTTGAACCAATTTGCAAAAGTTCTATTATGCTTTCTAATTAACCTTTGTTCAGTGATTTCATTATTTTCTTTTCTTACAGCTTCTTTATGTGCATCTATGTTGTCTTGAACTTCATCATCATTATTCAAGTTGTATAAGTGGACTTGTAACAATTCATTAGGATCTACACTCTTTACTGAAGCCCCTCATCTACCCCCTTCAGCATGCTGACATTTAGGAAGCCCAATATGTATTACTCTGGCCAAATAATTTTGACAAAATTCCATGGCTTCTTCAGGAATATATTTTTGAACAATTGATGCTTTTGGTTGGTATGTGTTCTTCACATACCCTTTTAGGAATTTCATAGATCTTTCAATTGGGTACATCTATCATAAATGGATAGGGCCATGTACCTTTATCTCCCTCACTAGATGAACAATTAGATGAATCATGATGTCAAAAAATGTAGGAAGAAAAAAATTCTTAAGCTAGCACAATATAAGATATCCTTCATTTTCCAATCATCCAATTTTTCAATCTCGAAAACTTTACGACAAACTGCATTGAAGAAGAAACAAAGTCTAGTTAAAATGTGTTGAAGATCATATTCGGCAATGCTTCGAATAGCTATTGGGGGTAGCTATTGCATTAAGACATGACAATCATGAGACTTTCGGCCTACTAATTTGAAGTCCTTCATTGATACAAGCGTCTTAAAATTTGAAGAATACCCCGAGGAAAATTTTGTGCCATATAAACACTCATAAAAACTTCTTTTCTCATCCTTAGACATAGTATAAGAAGCCGGGGGACAATAAGTTCCCTTACCATATGGCCTTGGATGTAAGTCTTCGTGTATTCCCATGGCTTGCAAATCAAATCTTGCCTTCTCACCATCCTTGGAACTATCTTGTATGTTGAGAAGTGTGCCAACAATACTATCACATATGTTTTTCTCTACATGCATGATATCAATATAGTGTCTCACATCAAGATTGCGCCAATATGGAAGATCGAAGAATACATATCTCTTTTTCCATATATTTTTTTCTTTTCTACTCTTTGTAGTCTTACCAAAGATGACACTGATATTTTTCACCTTTTCATAAACTTGCTCCTCAGTTAATGCCATTGAAGCATCTTTATACTCTTGGCCACCAAAAAAGCTTTCTTTACTCGATGATATGGGTGGCCCGATCTAAAAAATCTCCTATGGCCAAGATAAACCGTCTTTCTTTCATGTTGAAGTTGATGGTAGCATGTGCCTTCTTCATAAACCGGTCATGCTTTATGGCCTTTTACACTATACCCTGACAAGTTATCATATGTTGGGAAGTCATTCATAGTACAAAATATCATGGCTCGCATTTTAAAAAACCTCCTTCTTGAAAGAGTAAAAAACATCGATACCTTATTCCCACAACTCCTTCAAGTCTTCAATCAAAGTCTCAAGGTAAACATCAATGTCATTTCCAGGTTATTTTGGTCCCGAAATCAACATAGACAACATGATGTACTTTTGTTTCATGTATAACATAGGAGATAAGTCATAAATAATCAGGAGTACAGGCTATGAACTATGTATGCTTCTAAGGCTACCATAGGGATTCATGTCATCCTTGCTAAGGGCAAGCCTAAGGTTCCTAGGATCTTTGCTGAAGTTAAGAAATAATTGATCGATTTTCTTCCTTTGAGAAGAATCAACCGGATGTCGAAACTTTCCATCAGAAATCCTCTCATTTGCATGCCACCTCAAGTTTTTTGCATCATTTTCATTAGCAAACAAGCACTTAAACCTTTGTATGATTAAAAGAAACTACAACACTTTTACAGGCCCCTTATTTGATTTGTACCTTGGGGTTTCACATACCAGACACTTCTGTTTCTCTTCAAACTCTTTTCTATACAATATGCAACCATTCGGGCATGCGTGGATCTTTTTGTACTCCATCCCCAGTGGACAAAGTATTTTCTTAGCATCATAGTATCGATGCAGCAACACATTAGCATCTAGAAGCTTGTCCTTAAAAACCTAAAGCATTTCTGAAAAACTCTTGTTGCTCTATCCATGCCGTGCATTCAAGCTTACCAATTTCAATACAGCATTTAACAATTGGTATTTTTTACACCCAGGGTGAAGCGACATCTCTGCATCACTGCACATATTACCATATGCATGTGATTACTTAAAAGACTCTTCTCCTACATCATGAATAATGTCCTCTATCCAATCACTCATATCCGTGTCATTATCATCAAAGGCCACTTCCTCATATTGAGATGCACTTGAAATTTTTTCACCATGCCATACCAATACTATATAAGTCTTACAAAATCCTTCACAAATTAAATGTGTGTATATAACTTCAGGACTTAGTCGCCTCTCATTCAAACATTCTACACAAGGGCAATAAAACTTCCCATTATCATCATTGTCATTTTGTTTAGAAAATTCTATAAATTCCCTCACCTAATTCTCATATTCAATACTTGTCTGTGAAGCATTTATCTAATTGTGATCCATAGTAGAATTCCTATAGACAAAAATATTTAACATACATTATTGGAAAAATTTGAAAATTGCACAAACTAAGCCAACTCCAAATGCATATGCTCAATGTAGGTTTTATATATATATATATATATATATATATATTTATATATATATATATATATATATATATATATATATATATTTATTTATTTATTTATTTATTTATTTATTTATTTATTTATAAGGAGAAACTTGCCCATAAAGGCATTACGAAGAATCACTCTTGGTCATAATTGTATTTGTAACATCCCAACTTTTCAAAAGCAGTATAATTTTTTTTTTCAAACAAACATCATTTGAAAACATCAGAGTAGAGCAACAGAGCGATTGAGTAACTGATATGTATATATAAAACGCCGTAAGTCTGGCTGGTTACAACAGCGGTACAGAAACCGCGTGGTTCAGAAGTAATATATAATATATAATAGCAAAAGGAAAGCTTCCGCCGGAAAAACAAAAGAAAAGCTTCAGCCGGGTCTTCTACTCGGGCTGCTTGCCTCTCTCCTCGGTCCTTGGTCCTCCCGACCCTGACGCTATATTAAGAGCTGAGATCCGCACCGGATCTCAGGTAACGGTTAACCTCATGTATACATACACACATATGGGTCACCAAACAACAACAAATAAACCACACCCAACCAATGCACATGTATCGCTCCCAGCATTAAAGATGTATCGCTCCCAGCATTATAAATGTATCGCTCCCAGCATTATAAATGTATCGCTCCCAGCATTATAAATGTATCGCGCCTTACAGATATATCGCTCCCAGCATGCATACAGTTATCTTCTAACATAATATGCATCCCAACAACACCCCACATATACACACCATACACACATCAAACACATACCATATACACATCGCATACACGAATACTATATCCATCAGAGTTAGTGTTACAGTACGCGAACGTAACTTTCACCGTGTAATGGCCAAACGTTCGGCCTTTTGAATCCGACTTCGGACTTCCCGGATATCCTATACATTATTGTCGGATTATTTCCTTTTTCATGATATTATAATTAATATAATATTTCCTAGGAAAATATCACATCTAATATTCTATCTCTTAAAATAATATCTAAAAGGCTACTTCCACCCATTTTGACATTTCTACCCTTGGGTTATTTATTATTACAATTTTGCCCTTGCATTTTCTCAAAAAACGCTACTTCAGAATTTCTGGACAGATTTTCCTCTAACTTTGAAAAATCATAATTAATTCTACAAAACTCGAAACGAAGATCCGTAAAATTCCTTGGAATCCTTATCATGTCTAATTTTGAGGAAAAATATTAATGTTTACCCAGATTCAACGTATCATTCCCAGATTAATGTTCTTCAACCTCTGCCCAGATTTTCGTCTGGAAAAATAGCTTAACTTCAAGGATTTTTATCTCCTTATGTAGAACTCCAAATGATACATATTTTATATATTTGGAAATCCCCACATGTCTACTTTCTTCATATAAAATATCATGATTTTTGAAGATCATTTGATGCATAAAATAATATCTTAAATAACGCTGCCTCCGGAAACTCCCCACCGAACATTTTTTTCCAGAATTTCGCTACTTTGATCCATGACTTCCCAAAACTTATTCCTTCACAAGTTTTTACCTCATTAGGAATTTCTCAATGCAAGGAGGCCTAAAAAAAAGTAAAGGAATTTTCCTAGCAATTCCCTAGACTAAAACCACCATTATGCTAAGAACTAAAAACTAATTCTCAAGAACTACAAAAACTAAAGACTAAAGACCGAAGAACTTACCCGTTGAAGAACTTCCTCCCACTTCTCCATGCCTCTCACTTGCTCTTACTACTCTCTCTACTCTTGCTTTCTAAAACTCATATGAGAGTTGGTGTGAGAATTATGAAGAATGATGCTCCCTATTTATAGAAAAACTCAAGGACCCAATTGGCATTATATTTTTCCCAAACTTCCCTAATCCATGCGAAATACTAGGCCCTTATTTGGCCATGGAGTTTGCCTTGGTGGCTTCTTCTCTTCCCCTCTTTTGTAAAGTAGAATTTGTGTCTTAAGATGGAGCCTATGTGGCCTCCCAAAATCTCTTATTCCCACTTTAATTTTGTGATGAATTTTTGGCTACATCACCCTCTTTCCTTCCTCTCAATTTTGTTCCCTCTCTCCCTTTTACCCTCTTCCACTTTCCCAAAGTCTTTTTGCATTGTTGGCCACATCACACTCCACCACTTTCACAAACCAAGTGATGTGGCCCCTTGTGGATCAAGTGTTTCTTTTGTTGACTCTTCAAAGTGATTAACAAAGCTTAATTAACCTCCTAATCAAATGATTAATTGTTCTAGTATTGCACCTCTCATTGATTAATTAGTCTACTCCATAATCTAGCTATTAAAGCATCATTAGTAATTTAATCTCATATTTTCCCCATTGGTCCATACTTGTTTCTAGGCTTAAAAATACCTAAACTCATCCATTTTTCTTCAAAACTTCCAATAAATCAGAAAACATGTTTTTACTAATTTTAAGCCAAAAACCACTAATTTTAGGGTTTTACATAATTATCTCTGAATTTCCTTAGTTTATACTTAAGTAATTAGCCAATAATTACCTAATTACTTTCTTATCAATAATTGATAATTTTCTTAATTAGAATGCCTGACTACCTCATAACTTTGGCACTGACATTTGTGTTTTCATGTCCTCTCGTCTTGTACTAAAATTTACGGGGTCATTTTGGTCATTTGGATACTTTTTGACTCTTCCCCCTTTATTTCTTCAAGGTAGTAACTTAATAAATTACCTAAATTAGGGACAATATCCTTCCCTATTTCAAATAGATATTTACTTGCCTCTTTAATAGCTTTCACAGGGTATTTATAACCCATAATGTGTTTAGGGACCTATTTGCAAATTTTCAAACGTTTTAGGGACCTATTTGCAAAGTATCTAATTTCAAGGGAAATTACCCTAACAACAAGGTAAAGTCAATACAAGGTGTTTGAGACCTCATATTCACCTATTTTCGATAGGTATATTTCCCAATTTTTGATATTTACCCTAAGTGTGATTTTTAGGGTATTACATTTCTCCCCCCGTTAAACAAAATTTCGTCCTCGAAATTTGCACTCTACCCACTAAACTTCGTACTATCCTGTTTTCGGACTATACGCGTCGGATCTTTATCCTATCGGATTACTTCCACGTCGTTCAATCGAGAATATACTCCAGCCCGACTGCAAAGATCTTGTCATTTCGTACTTTGGTATATAGTGTCTCCCGCGGCGCCCATACACCGCGGTCAACACCACAGATACCAAAATGTCTCCATGGCGCCCATACACCATGACAACACAAAATATCATACATATCACCATCGCGCCAGTGTTGTCAAAAACTAGTCTAAAAACGTAAAAACGTACGTTTTTACGTTTTTACTAGGCCTAAACGTGCTAAAACGCAGGTAAAGTCGCCCTGGAGCAAACACGGGTAGAAACGGAGTGTTAAAACGTAAACTCGATAAAAACGCAAGTTTTTACCGAGTCCACCGTTTTTACTTAAAGCAAAAAAGGGAAAGTTGAATTGAAAGTTTGAAACCCTATTTGCTATCTGCCTATCTCTGATTTCTCCAGTTCCCTTCGGCTTCGACATCGGCACATCACGACTCCAGCAACCAAGAAAAGGGAAAGTTGAATTGAAACCCTATTGCTATTTCTGATTTCTCCAGTTCCCCTTCGACTTCGACATCGCGAGTCTGGCTGAGTAAGCGACTGAGTGTGTGGAGTTGCCTTGCCATCATCATCCATCGGACTCAAGCCATCGTCGTCCGTCGGACCCGAACCATCGGCGTCGCCCTTGAGAGGCTTTCAAGTCTACCGATCGATCATCAATCGGCATCACCTTGGTGTTCATTTTTCATCCTCGCTCCTCTGCTCAAACCTAAAATCATCACGTTCCCTCCTCTGCTGCCTCGGACCCAAACCATTGGCATCAGCAAGGTTCTTTTTTCTCACTTTC
This sequence comes from Acacia pycnantha, assembly GCA_025563575.1. Taxonomy (NCBI): domain Eukaryota; kingdom Viridiplantae; phylum Streptophyta; class Magnoliopsida; order Fabales; family Fabaceae; genus Acacia; species Acacia pycnantha. The sequence goes on from JAMWYP010000129.1 coordinate 47,661, forward strand.
TTTCAGTTTCAAGTTTCTGCTCTTCTCAATTAGTTGACTAGGTAGGAGGTTGCAATTTCTATTTTCAACATTTAGGTTGAAACCGTGCCTTGCTTGTGCTCTATCCTCTGCTTGTGCTTAGTAAAATTCGAGCATAATGTAGGTTGAAACCGTCCCTGTGTATGTGGAATGTGGTATAAGTGTATAACCGAATAAATCATGCTGTTTTTTGTGGAATGTGGTATAAATCATGTTGTTTTTTGTGCTCTGGTTTGTATACTGAATGATTAATTAGGAGAGGTGTCTCCTGTAGGCCAAACGTCCTTGATCAAATCTCTACCAAGTCTAATGCTAATTCTTAATTGGGACATGTCATTCTTGACCTTAACCTTACTACTTCAATTGATGTATGCCTGTATCATCATGTCCCTGTGTATCTGTTTTCTTTTTTAAATAAAACAATTGAAATCATCTTGTAATTTGTATTTTATTGTGGCAGTGATAAGGCCCTAGCAGACTAGCACTGATTTTCTGATATTTCCTATTTAGTATGGCTTCAAGTGATGGTAGTTGTCCGACTCCTTCTCCTAGGGCTGGTAGTAGTAAGAGTAACACAGGCACAACTAACACTAGCAATATAGGGGCTGAAGCTGAAGCCTTTATGAGAAGGAAAATATTACCAAGGAATGCTCCGGGAAATAGATCAGATGTCGGGTGGAAACATGGCATTCCGAGTGAGAAGAATCCAAAAAAAATTGTATGCAATTATTGTAAGAGTGAAATCTCAGGGGTTTATCGGTTGAAGCATCACTTGGCATGTACTTCTAAAGATTGTACACCATGTGTATCCGTTCCTGATGAAGTAAGAAAGGAAATGTTGTTACTTGTATATACTTTGCAAGAAAGATTAGTGAAGAAGTCGAGGTTTTCTTTAGAAGAAGAAGAAAGTGCTGGTGAATTGGAAAAAGGAAAAGGGGTTGTAGTTGACAATACTCCCAAAAATATTTTCAAGAAAGGCCGACTAGCAAATCAGACAACCATCAATGCCATATTCAATAAGAATGTGAGAGAAGAAGCATGCCTTGACATATGTACTTTTGTATACAATAATGCCATACCCTTCAATGTGTTGAAGAGTGAGGAATTCCCTAAGATGTGTGAATCTATTGCAAGACATGGTCCAGGCTTTAAGCCACCATCTTACCATGAGGCTAGAGTGAAATATTTGAAGATAAAATATGACAAGACAATGGAGTTAATTGAAGAATACAAGGCTGAATGGAAGAAAGTGGGATGCACAATAATGACCGATGGGTGGACAGATAGAAGAAGGAGGTCAATCATAAATTTTTGTGTGAATAGCCCTATGGGAACTGTTTTCTTGAAGTCCATTGATGCATCTCACATTACCAAAACAGCTGCAAAAATATTTAAGATGATTGATGAAGTTGTTGAGGAAGTTGGCGAAGAAAATGTCGTACAGGTTGTGACGGATAATGCTGCCAATTATAAAGCTGCCGGAGAGATGTTGATGGAAAAAAGAAAAAGGCTATATTGGACACCTTGTGCAGCCCACTGTATTGATTTGATGTTAGAGGATTTTGGGAAGAAAATACCGGTTCATCAAGATACCATTCATAAGGGAAGAAAAATTACAACATTTATTTATGCTAGAACTTCTCTCATTTCCCTTCTGCAAAGGGAGACCAAAGGTAAAGATTTGGTAAGACCCGCCATGACTCGTTTTGCCACTTCTTATTTGACTTTGACATGCCTCAATGAGAACAAGCTTGGATTGAGAAGAATGTTTAATTCTGAAGAATGGAAAGCTAGTAAGTATGTAAGGTCAAAGGATGGGAAGTTCATTGAAGATGTTGTCATGGATAGGGAATTTTGGCTAAATGTTGTGATATGCTTGAGGGCAGCTTATCCTTTGATGAAAGTGCTCCGAATTGTTGATTCGGATGACAAGCCAGCCATGGCATTGATTTATGATGAAATGAATCAGGCTAAACAGAGAATTCAAGATGCCTTCAATGGTGTTGAAATATTGTAAGTTATTGTGTTAATTTTAGAAGTATTCTTTCTTACTTTTGTTTCAAAACTAATTCTATTTTTTCCTTTATATAGGTATAAGCCAATATTGGATATCATTGATGCAAGATGGGCAAACCAACTCCATAGGCCTTTGCATGCTGCAGGCTATTTCTTTAACCCTCAACTTCATTATAGTCCCTCATTCAAAGCTGAATATGAAGTGAAACGTGGACTATATGATTGTTTAGAAAGGATGCTTGGGGGGGATATGGAGGAAGTATCTAAGGTTGATCAACAAATTGATAATTTCAAGAAGCGAGTTGATTTTATAGGTTCCACAGTAGCTAGGGCTGGAGTTAAGTGCAAAAAGCCAGCAGATTGGTGGGATTCTTATGGGGATCAACTTCCAGAGCTTCAAAAAATTGCTATTCGTGTGCTAAGTTTGACTTGCAGTTCCTCTGGTTGTGAGCGAAACTGGAGTGCTTTTGAGATGGTATGATTTTATTCTTGAAATATGAATTAGATGTTGATGCCCATAATGAGGATAGTTTGCTTGAAAGGGAACCTATGGATAGTGATGATTTGGACATTTCTAACTTTGCAAATGAACTTGTAAGAGCAAGAGAAGAGAACATTGATGATATTCAAGATGATGTATTTGATTTGAATGAATTGTTATAATTTAGGAGTTGTTAAACTTTTTTATTATTATGATGTTTTTGGACTTGTGTATTTGGACTTATGTTTATGTTTATATGACTTACCAGGTTCTCACTAGTGAACTAGTGATTTATGATTTTTTTCCATTGAATTTTGAGTAGTTATTTACTGATTTATGATTTTTTTTTTCATGCATAGATATATAATTTTGAGCTCTGACCTTAAGTAGTAGAAAGTAAAAACTTTACGTGTCGTGTCGTTTCTACGATTTACGTTTCTACTACCCCTTTCCGTGTCTACGTAGAAACTAGTGTTTGACAACATTGCATGGCGCCCATACACCATGGCAACACAAGATACCTCCTACTCAATGACACGATCGCGGTCAGATTGTAGTAACGAAAAAACACGTCACGGAGGTGGTTTTTCGTAATACGGACTATAAGTTCGTCTTTTGAAGTGCTCTGTTGACATCGGTCACCAAGGATATTCGCAGAAACATATGATTATCGACTTCGAACCACGGAGCCAGGTTTCGATCCTTTCCTTCGTCAGAATCTCGTTGGTTCTTTCTACTCAAAACGGATACGGAAACACGTATCGAAAGTTCTACATGAGTCAAATACTGCATGTACTTATCTTTATTGGTCTTGGAGTCTCATCCGGCGTGGCCTATCTTCGCATATAAGCTCGATGCTAGGAAAGAATCATCGTCCAGCACAAACTGGCGATTATCAGAGTGATCAGAGACTCTTATCAAAGACTGATATCAGAGCTATCGGAGACTGATATCAAGGCTATCAGAGACTGATATCAGAGTTATCAGAGATTGATATCAGAGCTATCAGAGCTATCGGAGACTGATATCAGAGCTATCGGAGACTGATATCAGGGTTATCAGAAACTGATATCAAAATTATCATGTACCGACAGAAAGTGGTACACCGGTTCAGAATGGTATACCGAACACCAACTCAGGGCTATATCAGTACTCATTTTCAAAATATGCTCCAAATTTTTGAAAAGGCTTAGAACCTAACTCCGTTAACCGAACAGAATGGCCAGGTAAGTGTCTACCATGGGGGCCTCACCGACTTATACGGTGACTGATTGGCACACCCACGTAGACTAGCCTTGCCTTCGGCACCAAACTGTCTGTAGTAACTTCGTTAAATTCATGCCAGGACTACTGCTCTGATACCAAAGTGTAACATCCCAACTTTTCAAAAGCAGTATAATTTTTTTTTTCAAACAAACATCATTTGAAAACATCAGAGTAGAGCAACAGAGCGATTGAGTAACTGATATGTATATATAAAACACCGTAAGTCTGACTGGTTACAACAGCGGTACAGAAACCGCGTGGTTCAGAAGTAATATATAATAGCAAAAGGAAAGCTTCCGCCAGAACACAAAAGAAAAGCTTCACGGGTCTTACTCGAGCTGCTTGCCTCTCTCCTCGGTCCTTGGTCCTCCCGACCCTGACGCTATATTAAGAGCTGAGATCCGCACCGGATCTCAGGTAACGGTTAACCTCATGTATACATACACACATATGGGTCACCAAACAACAACAAATAAACCACACCCAACCAATGCACATGTATCGCTCCCAGCATTAAATATGTATCACTCCCAGCATTATAAATGTATCGCTCCCAACATTATAAATGTATCGCTCCCAGCCTTACAGATATATCGCTCCCAGCATGCATACAGTTATCTTCTAACATAATATGCATCCCAACAACACCCCACATATACACACCATACACACATCAAACACATACCATATACACATCGAATACACGCATACTATATCCATCAGAGTTAGTGTTACAGTACGCGAACGTACCTTTCACCGTGTAATGGCCAAACGTCCGGCCTTTTGAATCCGACTTCGGACTTCCCGGATATCCTATACATTATTGTCGGATTATTTCCTTTTTCATGATATTATAATTAATATAATATTTCCTAGGAAATATCACATCTAATATTCTATCTCTTAAAATAATATCTAAAAGGCTACTTCCACCCATTTTGACATTTCTACCCTTGGGTTATTTATTATTACAATTTTGCCCTTGCATTTTCTCAAAAAACGCTACTTCAGAATTTCTGGACAGATTTCCACCCAGATTAATGTTCTTCAACCTCTGCCCAGATTTTCGTCTGGAAAAATAGCTTAACTTCAAGGATTTTTATCTCCTTATGTAGAACTCCAAATGATACATATTTTATATATTTGGAAATCCCCACATGTCTACTTTCTTCAGATAAAATATCATGATTTTTTAAGATCATTTGATGCATAAAATAATATCTTAAATAACGCTGCCTCCGGAAACTCCCCACCGAACATTTTTTTTCCAGAATTTCGCTACTTTGATCCATGACTTCCCAAAACTTATTCCTTCACAAGTTTTTACCTCATTAGGCATTTATCAATGCAAGGAGGCCTAAAAAAAAGTAAAGGAATTTTCTTAGCAATTCCCTAGACTAAAACCACCATTATGCTAAGAACTAAAAACTAATTCTCAAGAACTACAAAAACTAAAGACTAAAGACCGAAGAACTTACCCGTTGAAGAACTTCCTCCCACTTCTCCATGCCTCTCACTTGCTCTTACTACTCTCTCTACTCTTGCTTTCTAAAACTCATATGAGAGTTGGTGTGAGAATTATGAAGAATGATGCTCCCTATTTATAGAAAAACTCAAGGACCCAATTGGCATTATATTTTTCCCAAACTTCCCTAATCCATGCGAAATACTAGGCCCTTATTTGGCCATGGAGTTTGCCTTGGTGGCTTCTTCTCTTCCCCTCTTTTGTAAAGTAGAATTTGTGTCTTAAGATGGAGCCTATGTGGCCTCCCCAAAATCTCTTATTCCCACTTTAATTTTGTGATGAATTTTTTGGCTACATCACCCTCTTTCCTTCCTCTCAATTTTGTTCCCTCTCTCTCCCTCTTACCCTCTTCCACTTTCCCAAAGTCTTTTTGCATGGTTGGCCACATCACACTCCACCACTTTCACAAACCAAGTGATGTGGCCCCTTGTGGATCAAGTGTTTCTTTTGTTGACTCTTCAAAGTGATTAACAAAGCTTAATTAACCTCCTAATCAAATGATTAATTGTTCTAGTATTGCACCTCTCATTGATTAATTAGTCTACTCCATAATCTAGCTATTAAAGCATCATTAGTAATTTAATCTCATATTTTCCCCATTGGTCCATACTTGTTTCTAGGCTTAAAAATACCTAAACTCATCCATTTTTCTTCAAAACTTCCAATAAATCAGAAAACATGTTTTTACTAATTTTAAGCCAAAACCACTAATTTTAGGGTTTTACATAATTATCTCTGAATTTCCTTAGTTTATACTTAAGTAATTAGCCAATAATTACCTAATTACTTTCTTATCAATAATTGATAATTTTCTTAATTAGAATGCCTGACTACCTCATAACTTTGGCACTGACATTTGTGTTTTCATGTCCTCTGTACTGTACTAAAATTTACGGGGTCATTTTGGTCATTTGGATACTTTTTGACTCTTCCCCCTTTATTTCTTCAAGGTAGTAACTTAATAAATTACCTAAATTAGGGACAATATCCTTCCCTATTTCAAATAGATATTTACTTGCCTCTTTAATAGCTTTCACAGGTATTTATAACCCATAATGTGTTTAGGGACCTATTTGCAAATTTTCAAACGTTTTAGGGACCTATTTGCAAAGTATCTAATTTCAAGGGAAATTACCCTAACAACAAGGTAAAGTCAATACAAGGTGTTTGAGACCTCATATTCACCTATTTTCGATAGGTATATTTCCCAATTTTTGATATTTACCCTAAGTGTGATTTTTAGGGTATTACAGTATCACAATGAATCGAACAATCAAAATAAATGCATTGCATGAAGGTCTTGTAGACTCACCTGTAGCATATAAATTCAAATGCTTTTGCTGAGGATTTCTTCTCCACAAACGTTGCTTTTGCATACAACAAAAGTAACCCTAAAAACACTTGTTGGTCAGTTGGGTAGGTCTCAAGTGCAAATATAATCTTGAAAATACAATATTCATTAACAATAGAGGAACCCATTGTAATATCCTGAATTTTTGGCCTAAAGACTTTCAAATAAGCCTATATCAGGCAGACGACTAGACCTAGTTCAGGAAGGGTGATATTAAATTTTGGAAACATTGTATGGAATCTTCATGAAGTCAATAGTAGATGATTTTTATTCTCTAACATGAATAATTTGTTAGTTCTCCATGTGTTTTGATGATAACTGAAAATTGTAAACTTGAAATGAAGTTTGTCTTTGTCAAGTTGAAAAACTTGCTGTCAAAGGCAAACTCGAGTTTGGAGTTGTCAAATATTAATTAAAGTAAAAGGTAAAAAATGAATAAACACCGATAGGAATCGGATCCTATCCAGAAAACTATGAACAAAATTTCTAGAGTCAAAGTAGAATATTACTGAGTGGATTTTTATCTCGAATTGGGCTGTTACTGAAGTCAATTCCGACATCGGTAGGAGATTCTAGTAATAAGACGAAATAGGGAAAATCTGAGAAAAAGACAGATAGTCATAAAATTAGAATTTGAACAAAATAAATCATAACTCAACATCTGGGAATGAGTTGAGAATTTCCTGGACATATTTGGAATCAGTGAATTTTTGTCCAGAGATTGATGATTTCGGAAATTCGTTCCGTAACCGGCACGTTTTTCGAGAATCTTCGGCTGAGCACGAAATGCCCTGAATGAGATCAAAAATTTAGTTAGTCCAAATATTTTGGAAGAGGAAGAAGAGATCTTTAGGGATCTCCCCTGACTGTGTCCCTTCAAGATTACGCGATTCGGACACCGATCGGGAACTTTTCGGTAGGAGGCAAAAAGCAAAAGTAGTTTGGTGACTCATCTTTGCTTGGAGGAGGGGCTGGACGTTTTTGAGTGTTGAGTGGCCAAGAGTGATTCATCTAGAAACCCTAGAATGCATGGTTGTTATGGAAGGGAAAATTACAAGTTTGGGAAGTGAAAATTACCAAATCGGGACCCAAAATTCTTCTAAAAATAGCCATGCATTTCTCTTCAATTCTTCACACCAAATTCCCTTGTGGATTTCAAAATTAGAGAGAAGTTTTAGAGATAGAAGCCTGAGAAAAGCCTGCAATAAGCTCGAGTAAGTTTTTCGCATTTAAGCTTCCGTAGTTCTTTCGGTAGTTAGAGTAGAAATGCTATATTAGTCTTTAATATTCCAAGTATGATTAGATATCATATAATAGGGGTATTTTAGTCATTATTTCGAAAATCATGGTGGGGTCGAAGTTCTGGCAAAATTTTGGAAGATTAGAGTTAAAATAGCGAAGCTCTGGCGAAATTCCGCCGATTAGGGGCATCAGGCAAAATGGTAATTTTTACCTAAAATGCTCGTTATGATGTAAATCATTAATTAATATGATTTATATTTCAAAAATATGTTGGAGTGTAACACTAACTCTGATGTTTATTGTATGCATATGTGTATATTGTCTGTACTCCGACCATACTATTGTCTGTACTCCGATTGTACTATTGTCTGTCATGCCTATTGTCTGTCATGCCTGTACTCTGATTGTACTATTGTCTGTACTCTGACTGTACTATTGTTTGTCATGCCTATTGTCTATCATGCTTGTACTCTGACTGTACTATTTCCTGTACTCTGATTGTACTATTGTCTCGTACTCGATTGTACTATTGTTCGTACTGACTGTACTATTATCTGTAATCCGACTGTACTATTGTCTGTCATCTGACTGTTTTATTATTGCCATACATATCTGATATGTATACCCTATGTCCGGACGTAGTAAATGTTGCCAAAATTCTATGAATGTCTGTTGTACATATATGGTGTATATAAACATGAGGTTAACCGTTACCTGGGGTTCGATGCATGGACCTCAGCCCTTAATATAGCTTCAGGGTCGGGTGGACCGAGGATCGAGGAGAAGGACAAGCATCATGCCTAGGAGTCACTACCGAAGACTTCTTCTGTATTACTTTTGAAACACTCTTGTACCGTTGTTTAAACAGCAAGACATGCTACCATGGGTATTTTAATATATATATCAGTTACTCAATCGCTCCGGTGCTCTACTATGATGTTTACAAATGATGTTTGATGAAAAAAAAAATTTATACTGCTTGTGAAAACGGGATGTTACACGGTACATTTCCAGCTCCTATTCTCACATAAATCCGCTCATGCTCGAGCACAAAAATGCCATGCTCGAGCAGCAACGTTTTTCAGCACTCTATTCACCTCTGTTTCACGTTTCAGCTGGCGACCTCTGGTAATTAAATGATATGTCTCAAACCAGAAGTCTGATTGAGGTGAAACCAATTTTGTATGAAACTAAACTTCCAATTCTTCATTTTGATATAAAATTAAAGTCTAAATGATGTCATATGAAGGATCTATGAATTTTGGAAGATGAGAGTGAAATTCACGCTACACGTTGCACCAAGCTTCGTATTTTGGGTGTATCTCACAATCTACAAATCTGATTGAGCTGAGACCGGTGCCATTTGAAACTAGACTCACATACCTTTCCAAAAACATCAAAATAATGTAAAAAAAATTCAATTGAAGGAGATATGATGTTTTGAAGTTGATGGTCAGCTTCAGATGTTGCAAAAAATGTTGGTCAAGAACAACCTCCATTCATCTCGATGATAATGGACGAAATACAATAAGTTTGGAGCTAATTATTCTTGCATTATAAAGAAGACTTAAAGATATTTCTGAGCATGGGTGATTTTCCAAATTTAGAGCTATATTAAAGACGTTACGCTCATTGAAAATTGACTCTTGTACTGCCAATGCTATTACGTTTTGAAATTCAATGGAGTTTGATATTGGCACAAGATCATAGTAGCAAGAAGCTTGACAATCAAAGACAGTTACTCGAACAAGGAGATTGGGACTCCCGAGCATCATCGAGCTCAGAGCAAACATTTTCAAATTGAACAATCATGCTCGAGCAGGGAATTTGGCATGCCCGAGCATCATCGAGCCAAAAGTGAGGATTTGCAAATTGAAGAGTCATGCCCGAGAAGAGTGAATGGCATGCTCGAGCATGATGCTCGAGCAGAGGCAAAGTGTGCCTGAGCAAAGACGCTGAATCTCTTAGTCCTCCCTATGTATGCCCTGTGCCCGAGCACGTTATTGACATGCTCGAGCATGGTGCTCAAGCAACAACATTTTGATGCTCGAGCAAGCTTACCTCAATGCTCTTAATTCCTCTCGGTTTCAAACATGATCGAACATGGCCTCTGGGTTGCCCGAGCATCAGCGATGGTAAATGTTTCTAAATGCCTTATTCTAAGCATGCCCGAGCAAGCTCACTGAAGTCCTCGAGGAGTAGCTCCCTGTTGCCCGAGCACAAAATGATGATCTCCACTTATAATGTATTTGTAACTTGGTTGCCCGAGCATACTATTAGTCATGCTCGAGCATGATGATCTCGTTTTCAAAATCTCCGTCTTCATAAATCCTAAATCATCGTGTGTGATTTCATTTCTATATATCATTACTTATTACTATTGCTAATTGCTTTTAATAAGTTTGCTAATGAGTTTTAAATTATTTTATCATGGATTAACAACAAATTGGCATAAAGCAATTTGTGTGTTAGAAGCATTAAATGCTACGTAAAACAGAGGAATGCTTCTGAGTCTAATGGATAGTTTGATCATTCTAACGAAAAGCTTGAATCTTTACAACGGCTATTAATGTTGTTGGGATCCGTACACGCAGCGGAAGGATTCTCATCCATTAAAATTTTACGAATCTCGAAGAGGATCTATCAACGGCGTTTAAATCGGGTTCATTAGGAAACCGTACCTATACGAGCTTGTATGCATCCTTTCTCAAACATGTGGGCTAACACCTTCTTGCTTGATCAATCTCTAGGAGCCGACTCTATGAATCCACTCCCTCCACCGGTATCCACACCGAATGCTCTCCAACACGTAGGCGCGTGCGCCGCCTTCTTACTTTATGCCTCGCGTCTTTCTCTCTAGGGTTTTTCACGACGGTTCCTTATTTTAATATGACTAGATCATGATCTTTTATAGAGTTTCTAAAACCCTAATTGAACCGTATTAAAATATTCAAGATTAATCTCAATTAATTTTAAATTTGAATTTTATATATAAATAGCATTAATTAAATTTGTCCAATAGATCTAATCCAATCTATTTATTTAATCCGAATTAAAGCTTGCTGATTTAATTTATTTCTATAAATTAAATCTGAGATGTGATATCTTTCTATTTAATTAAATCTGAGATATTATATCTTTATTCGAAAATTAAATTTGAGATACAATATCTCAATTTATTATAGTTGTTTAATTTATCAAATAAATTAAATACTATATAATAATATTATTATCTATAAATAATATCATTATTATTTTCGAATTATATATATATATATATATATATATATATATATATATATATATATATATATATATATATATATATATATATATATAATCCTAGATTAAATACAGTATTCATTAATACTTAGACATATATAAGATTCAATGAATCGTGACACTTTTACTCGTGTTGGGCTATTCTTATGTGCGACCCGTAGGCCCACATGAGATTAGCAATGGCCAATACTGTATCAGCCCACAAGTCGCAAGCAGCCTCTAGCAAGACATTGCGACTACCCAATTCATATGGGGATCGATGATACGATACAACCTATCATACAACCATGTCACATCCCTTTTGTCACGTGATAACTTGGTCAAGGAAGAGGCATGGATAATGTCAACTTCCCTTCTTGACCATTACTTTCTTGATTCTTGAGTAGTCTAACAATTGAAATGGAAACTCCTTTCCATCGTAGTATGGCCATACATTTCTCAGACTCACTCATCGAGGGCCCTAGTATTATCTCTCTACAAATGTGACAGACAAATTCCATCTTGACCATTCACAAATTTCATCAAAGTCATATCGTCTTATTTCATCTTCGCTCCCGCGTAGATGACCGACCAAGGACATTTAGGATAATCAATAAGATATATCCAAGAATACAGTTATCACTATAACTAAATAAAGAATACTTTAAATGACATTCCCGTTTAAAGTACAATGACTTCCCTGGACATAATTTCCAGCAGACTCCCACTTGCACTAGGTGCAATCATTAATTACTCTTATTCCCATTGTCCTAGCATGACGCTCATGTTTTGCTTGTGCAAGCGGCTTAGTAAGAGGATCAACAACATTGTCTTGTCCTGATACTTTGCATAATTTTATATCACCTCTATCATTGATTTCTCTGATAAGATGAAATCGCCTGAGTATGTGCTTGGTCCTTTGATGTGACCTAGGCTCCTTGGTCAGCGCAATAGCGCCGCTATTGTCACAAAGCAAGTCTATTGGATTTGAGATTGTAGGAACCATCCCTAGTACAGTAATGAACTTTCTGATCCAAACGGCCTACTTAGCTGCATTCAATGCTACTATATACTCAGCTTCTATTGCAGAGTCAGCTACAGTGCTATGCTTAGAGCACTTCCAGCTTACCGCACCACCATTCAAAAGGAATACATATCCAGATTGCGATCTTAGATCATCTTGGTCAGTTTGGAAACTCGAATCTGTGTAACCAGTCACACAGAGCTCATCTTCCAATTCACCATATACTAAGAATAAGTCCTTAGTCCTTCTTGAGTACTTCAGAATATTCTTGACAGCAGTCCAGTGACTCTTACCGGGATCTTGTTGATATCTGCTAGTCATACTTATGGCAAATGAGACATCCAGTCGAGTACATAACATGGCATACATGATAGATCCAATGGCAGAGGCATATGGAATCTTACTCATGCGATCTCTTTGATCTTGTATACTAGGACACAGATCCTTACTGAGATGGATGCCATGAGACATGGGCATGTAACCCTTTTAGAATCTTGCATACCGAATCTATGCAGTATCTTGTCTATATATGTGCTCTAACTTAGGCCTATCAGCCTCTTGGATTTATCTCTATAGATCCTGATCCCTAAGATGTTAGTGGCTTCGCTCAAATCTTTCATTGAGAAAGACTTTCCTAACCAAGACTTGACACTCTACAAGGTAGGAATGTCATTCCCAATAAGTAGGATGTCATCTACATAAAGCACCAAAAATACAATCGTGCTCCTACTAACCTTTTGTAAACACAAGGTTCATCAATGTTTTGAATGAATTCAGGTTGTGTCATGTACACATCCTCAAGGAGTTTTCCGTTAAGGAAGGCTGTTTTGACGTCCATCTGCCATATTTCATAGTCATAATATGTTGCAATGGAAAGAAGGTTTCTGATTGATTTGACCATTGCAACTGGGGAAAAGGTTCCATCATAGTCCACACCATGAGTTTGAGTGAATCCTTTTGCAACAAGTCGTGCCTTGAAGACATGTACTTTGCCATCCATGTCAGTTTTCTCCTTGAAAACCTACTTGCACCCAATAGTTTTTACACCTTCGGTGGATCGACTAAGGTCCATACCTCATTGTCGTACATGGATTGCATTTCGTACTTCATGGCATTTAGCCACCTTTCGAATTTTGGTCCTACTACGGCTTCTTGATAGGTAGTTGGCTCATTTTGCTCAATGACCAAAACATCGCGACTTCCAAAGAATCAAAAATCTATATCTCTCGAGGTCAGTAGCCGTGATCTATCGGACCTTCGTAGGCCTTGTGTTATTTGAGTAGGCTCAAAAAAACTTGTTGTGAGTCTTCTTCGTTTTCCATCTGTGGTTCTATGTTATCCTGTGGCTCTCGAACTTCTTCGAGGTACACCTTACACTACTACAAAAAAGGGATACTACTTCCCTAAAAGACATCCTTATTTTTTAAAAGGAAGTCAAAAGTAAACGCAGTGGCATTCTTGTAATTATATAGTTGAATTCTAAGCATGTGGCGTCCTAAAATAATGTTCAGGACGCCTATAAGAAAATAAGGCATCCTAAAACAATTTCAGAATGCCTAAAATTAAATTTTTAGCGCCAAAAATTAATTGTTTATCGCCATGGCGCCATTTCGCAAACTTTTTTGGCGCCAACTAATGTTTTAGGAATATTTTTTTTCTTACATCCTGAATTATGATCAGGACGCCTTTATGTCATTTATT